>CM036555.1:18913666-19058666 GCA_020745685.1 Tautogolabrus adspersus
TATCAACCTCCCAACCACACCTATTTTTAGAGCTATGTCAGCTTAAACCGAAAAAAAATGACTTGCCTCGTGAAAAAAAAGGAGTGAATACACCACTTCCAGTTTGCAATATGCCAGGCTACACACAATTTTTCCAAAACACACAAACACACCACAGCATTACCTTCAATATAGATATGAAGCATAATCTGAAAGGGGATGTGGTTTATTGTCTAGTGGAGGAAAAGAAGAGTAGTGGAATTAAATCGTAAATAATTATTTTATCCCAAATTGACTCACAGAGAGATTAACGTGAAGCTTTCTCTGTTTCAGGTCGTTTTTATATGCCAACATTTCCCGACACTTTCTACCTCGTAACCTTCACCCACTCCGACCCTTCATGCCTTCTTCTTCTCAGTACAGTAGCAGACACCCTGAGCCACTTCAAGGAGTGTGACAGCGGCTTTAAAAGAAAAAAGAAAAAGACAAGATTCCTCCCTTCAACCCTCTCCAACACCCCCTGAGTGTCAAACCAGATCTCTCTCTCTCTCTCTCCTTCACAGGAAGTTGTGGTTTGAGATTGCACCGTCGTCAAACTACTACGAGTTAATCGTAACATGTTTTCTTGAGTCTGTTCTAGGCAGAGCACTTCATTAAAAAAAAAAACCCAGATGATGGCTTTACAAAAATCTACTACACTCTTCAGCATCTCCACTGTGAACCTATTAACACTACAGTGTTGTTTACAGTGGAGATCTTTTCAGTGGGTCTTATTCCTCATGTTCCGCTCTTCTGTTCATTCATTCTTTTAAAAGAGAGAAATCTTTGCTTCGTAGAGTTACTTCAGCATGATCAAACTAAAACGTTTCCAACCTTTTCAGCTCGTGAAACAATTTTTTAAAAAGGCAGCAAAGTGTAATTTGTGATCATGTGTTATAATTGACTGGATACTCTGAAGAGAACGAAGTTCGGACCTGAAGGAGGGGAGGGTTGGGGTCGGTGGTGGGTGGGAGCGCTGATCGGGCATTTATGAGGTTGTATATTTGTACGCTGTAATTGACGCAGGCCCTAGATTGTTAAGATTAAAATCAATAAAAACTATATTTACAAAAAAGTGCTATACTAATGTTTCAATGATTGATTAAATGATTGATATTTCAAGATTTAAATTTGAGGTCATTTTACCCACATATATTATATACAAGACATTCGTCTTGGTGTTTTCTGTGCAAAACAATGACAACTGATATTCACTGTCATGCTCATGCATTAAACCAAATATTGGCCTATGAAGTTGGTTATCTTAGCACAAACAACGCTGGGTAAACAGATACCCTGGTGCTGGCCAAAGGAAGCAGGAAGCAAAATCCACCCAGAAATCCTCCAACAAGTCACTGCAGTATCATCCAGTAAGTATCATCCCAAAACATCAAATTCAGTGTTGTTTTTTAATTACAAATCTCCCAAGAAAGACACAACTTGTTTAAAGTACTATTAAGAGGATTATCTAGCTGTTCGGCAAGCTATTTCTACCCATTTCCTGTTTTAATGCTAAGCTAAGCTAACTACATGTAATTTCAGGCTGCACAGGTTTATATGCAAGTATGTTTGACGACCATTTTTCCTTTAAAAAAAAAAAAAAAAGAATCTGTATACAATCACCACATCCACTGGTATGTCCCTCCCGTACATGCAATGATTGAGATGGGACGTCTCATGGAAAAATGGGTTCTGTCAGTTTAATATTTTTCCTGCAGAATGAGGCAGGGCAGGACACGCTGCTGTGTGTAAGAGAGGGGAGGTGCAGCTGTGTGTGTCAGAACAAGAAGTCAGGGTTTAAACACCTCCTTTCCTGTCTTTATGCTAAGCTAAGCTAAGCTAATTGAATTGAGCTTAGTGTTAAATGGACAGGTCAGGTACTGATTATGAAAACGAAGCCAGCTTGATAGTGACTCTAAACAAGAATAAAATAAGAATGATAGACAAAATAAAAACTTTATTACAAAGGTCAAGATGAAGGGCACCCGTGGCCTGGTAGTTAATGCGTGCGCCCCATCTACAGAGGCTAGCCCAGGTTCCAATCCAACCTGTAGCTATTTTGCTGGATATTCTCCACATACTCTCTCTCTCCCTAATTTCCGACTCTATCCACTATCCACTATCCTCTCTCTCAATAGAGGCATTAAAAGCCCCCAAAAAAATCTTAAAAATCCAAAACAAAGGAAAATGAAGATGAAATAAGAAAGTGTTGAATTTATTATTTGATGGCAAAGATACCCCCAAACAAATAAACATTTATGTAGCAAAGCTGAAGTCGACAGTTAAAATTTAAGTGAAGGAGTGATACAGACAGAGAGAGGGAGACAGACGGGGAGAGAGGCAGAAGAGGTGAGCTTCACAGAAATTAAACTAATATCACTCTCTGCCTGTAGTGGCTGATATTTCATTTACCAGCGGGGACTGAGGACTGTGACCCCCCCCCCCCCTTACATCCCCGCCACCACCACCACCTCAGCCGTTATATCTGTCAGTGGCTGGCCCTGCCGCTCCCCTGCAGGTGATAACAGATTAAACCTATTCCATTTCATGCCTCAGGCTCCCAAATACAATCCATGTGGGGCTCCTCCAGGCCCCGCAGCTCCCTTGTAACCCCCCTTCGGGCCCCCCGCCCTGGGTAGAAAGCTGGCAGCGGCCGCCCCAGTCCACTGGGCTAAGCCGCCGAGATGGAGGCCTGCAAGATTACAGGCCATCTGAGGAAATTACCGTGTGTGTGTGTCCCTGAATGTGTATGTGACAGTCTGTGTATGTGTGTATAATAGGGTTATGTCAGCTTAGATGGTCCATGTGCTGTATTTAACACCGTATTGCCTTCTCTTTTTCACTTATTAAAGTTTAGAAAGTATCTCAGAAGCATAATTGCGACTGAGTACACAAGCTGATTGTGAAGCACTTTGCCTCCTCACTTCAATAAGTGAATCAATCCCACTCTGCTGTGTCAATGTCTTACTTCTCAGAGTCAGGAAATGTCCACAGGATGCCGCAGAGGTGCTTCCCCGACTGCATTCCTGCACTCCAACCAGGAGCGGTGTCAGAGGAGGAAATGAGAGAAACTAAACCCACACAGCTTCCCAAAAGTGCGGCTTCCTGGACTCAGGAAATGGAACGGCCCCCCGGTGTTTTAAAGCTAGCCTTAAGTGACCAGACCTCTGTGCTGCTCTGAGCCCTCTCCGGCCTCTAAACCACACTCGGACTGACATCAAAGTGTTCAAGGTTTAAGAGAAAACACATTACAACTAAACAACTCAGGCTGATTCTGCTCATCTCCTTTAAATGTAAGTACTCTGCAGAAAGCAAACCTCCATCTATCCGGGTCAGGTTGTGGATGTAATTTGTCATGAAGTAGGTGTTGATGCCGACAACAGATAAGTGGCTAAACAGCTCACCTGCTGCCAAGCCGTCACTCACATTAATTAGGACTGGGACCGAGTGCAGATGTTTAAATCGTGGGAAATCTGACAGGAACTTGGTGTGAATGAAACAGTGACAGCTTGCAGTGTCGTATGTTTCTGTTTGCAGCTTTGAGACAACAGTCAGAGCACAAAGATGTGTTTGACACCTTACCACCAACCACAATCATGAGGGTGATATCTTGTTTTGAGGTTAATGTCTCAACACGTTACAGTAAGGAAAAGCTTGAATAACTTGGTCAGTTCTTAACTTTTTACTGCCATCATCCCAGCAGCAATGCATTTATGCAAAACTTAGCTGGTGTATATATTTGATTTCTTGCCATAACTATCTCCTTACACTTTATATAACCTATATTTACCTGACAAGTCAACATATTAGACAGAAAAATTAGGCCTTCATTTCTTGTAATTAGTGAAAATATCTGCTAGTGCTTGCTAAAAATATTACTTGTTAAGTTTCTTGACTCGAGAAATAGACCAAATTCTGCTTCCAACTAGCGAGGGTATTCGACTAAACATCTATCCATACTTAAAGGGGGAAGGTGCAACTTTTTGATCCAGTAGATGTCGCCCTTGAGCACCAGCATGAAACCAAAACAAACTGCTGTTTGGCGACACCTCCGCCATTCTGAAGCCGCCGCTCTCCTCCAGCTACACACCTCCAACCCTCCTTCCATCGCGTTCACACGAAAGAGTTATCAAATAGAACGCACCATAATTAAGTGCAAGCTGCGGACAAAATTGTCCTTGGCTCAGGCTGCAGTTGTTGTGTTAGCAGGCTAATGTTAGCTCGTAGCTTCACACTGCATGTAAACTGACACAGAATGACTAAGGTAATTTTTTAAGGTAATTAAGACAAATACACCTGCTAAGATTTGACTTTTTGCAGTGCAAGACGTCCTATAGGTGGAGCCAAATGGGTTGCATTCCTACCTTGAGGCCCCTCATGGATACCCAACTAATGTGGGGCATTTTTAGTTTCGATTTTCCACCAAGGACCCAAATAACTGAGTGTTTATAGGTCAATAAAGGGCCATTGATGGTCTTCCTTCAGGACTTATTTATGATCATAGCATCTGTTGGACCCATCCAGCCCATTTTGAGTGCAAACATATTAATCTGGAAGGCCAATGAGGTTTCCACCACTAGCCCACTTTGAGCCCACTTTGTCCAGGTATGGCCCCAGTGGATCCCATTAGGATGTGTTGGCTGGAATAAGGTCATATTTCAGATTAGTTAGCATGTTGTTCAGCTCACCAATATGGTAAGCATGGTCAAATTAAACCTACAAAACAGCGGTTCACAAACATAGTCATTGTTTGAGCATGATGATTTTCTTCTTTCGGCTATAAAAAGTAATGCACTATCAATTGTGTTGGACCCACAGAATCCTGAGCATTTTCCAACCCTTCCTCACCAAGTGTTTCCCTGATGAACGTCTAGAACCGAAACCTTGCCAATAAATGTTTGTTTGCAAGTTAGAGCGTGTGCAGGAGTTTACCTTTCAGTTTTTGATAGACACGTTGCTCTCCTACCTGAACCCTTGGCTTAGCACTTTAACTGTGTGCAACTTTATTTTATTCAGATGTCAACAAACTGTCTCCCCACACTTCTGTAAAGTTACGTGGGTAATGAAGCTGAAACTTGCAAAGAGTTGCAGTTAAAACAGAATCAATCCGTCTTGAGGTACTTTCTGCTTGTGTAAGACGAAGGCGTATCCTTGTCCTCTACCCCACTCCCTCTTTTCCTTCGAAAGATACGCCATGCAAGAGTTACACAATACAAAGCTTGAGTAAACCTGCTCTGTGCTTCTCAACAGCCAAATATAAATTCCTCCAATGACCCCTTAAGCACCGAAGATTACCTTATGAAATGAGAAACGGCGATTAGGGCTATATTTACAAGTTACTTAGCTCGTACTTAGAATCAGCATCCCAAAAGAGAAATATAAAAATATAGATGTATTCCCTTCTTAGGTAGCAGAAGCAGGATCATCTGTGATTATGCCTTATATTCCTTTTTTTAAAGCTGGGATATCGTAGAAAATGTGCTTCTTCTTTTTTTGGGAAGGAAGAAAAAGTTCAGGCGTAGTTTAGGGCTAAATTTTCTCACAATATCTCAGGAGGAAGTATCTCAATTTTAAGGGAATATGGAGTTAAAAAAGAAGCAACAAGGGGAGTGAAGTAGAAGTGTGCGGCTTAGTGAAACTCTTCAGACACAGATGCAAGAAGCAAACACTCGTATTTCTGAGAGGCCGGGCATTGATGTGGGATTGTGATGTGTAACTGCGTAGCCGATTCATAACAGAGCGTAGAGGGAAAACTGTAATAAATTTAAAAAAAGGAAGGGAGTGAAGATTGAGGAAGAAATCAAGAAATAGAGATGTGTGTATTTATACTGTATCTCCGCTCTGCACATTGGAGTGTGTTTGTGAGTGTGATTTCTCTCATGTATCGCTCGCACGGAGAGGAGCTGGCTGATGATAAACAGGATTAGCGGATTATTAGAGGGGGGCTGAGGTGTACGTGTGTGTGTGCACAAGTGTGTAACACCAAAATGTTTATGTGTTTGTTTGTTTGTAGCCGCTATTTTTTCCCCCTTCTTATTCCCTGGTCACACCCACACTCAACTTCTCGTTTGACAATCCTTAAAAAAGGCGTCCAATCAATGCTTGACCTGTTTCTGCATCAGTCCCACACATCACAGCTTTCATATCGAGTATCTGTGTCAAGAAGTCGCTGCTCTAGGGAAGGAATCCCGCCGCACGCGCTCCGAAATACCCCATGAAAGAGAAAATGAAGTCATTAGTTCGACCTCCCCTTCTGCTCTGCTTCACTTTCATACCTCACAAAGTCACCGCTGATGTGTCAGACAGTTAAAAATTAGCATGAAGTTAACAGATAGAGGGGGGGGGAGAAGAAAGAGCAAGGATCTATTCATTACCAGGTAATGGACGGGTGATGAAAGGGAAAGTGTGAAATGGCAGATAGAGATTTGACCGTGCATATTTTAAAAAAGGAAGAAAGAGAAGGCCAGAGGGAGACCCGCGGCTATCAAAGACAGTCTGATAGGTGTCTCTGTAATCAAAGCGCTATCTGTTAACTAAAAAATGGTCTCACTGTAAGGTACATATGCATGGGCGGGTCAAACAGAGGCAGTTGAAAGTTAAAAGTATGTGTTAAAATATGACGTGTCAGTGTCTAAAAGAAAAAAAATAAGGATGTAGACGGCTGCTTGTAGCCCTTAAATAATGCCGCAATGCTTATAATATAAGTTACACAATTTGTCATCTAATCTATGGATTGGGCCATGGGGAATGACATGCGGGAAAGGAGCAACAGGTCGGATCCAAACCCGGGCCGCCCACCTGGAGGACCACAGCCTCCGTACATGGGGCGCACGCACTAACCACTAAGCCACTGTGTTTTCAAAGTAAGTGCATGAACATTAATCTGTATTTGACCTTGAGAACATTGCAGCCAATGTCCTGGCTGCAGGCTGTAGCAATCTACTGGGGAAATGCACATTTTTTTTGTATCACTTGGACATTTAAACCCAAAATATTTAAAATGACAGCCTGAAATTAAAATGTAATAAGCATGAGATCACAGAATACGCACCATATATCACTATAAACGTCTGTTATCATAGACTGTTACTCATCCACTGTTGGAAATGAAGAGTGTGTGCACAAATATTGACAGTCCGCCTACAAGAACACACACACAAACACCCACACACACTCCCATATGGGAAACCAGACTTTCAGTTGGTGGTCTTTCCTGTCTCTGCAGCACAGGTGTGTGTGTGGTGTGTGTGTGCGTGTTTGTCTCCCTCCCTGTCTTTAAGGTAGCGCTTAATTAGACCACAAACCGACAACTGTGTGTGTGTGTGTGTTTCCAAACACTAGAAAATAAGTACATTTCCTCTTAATTCTCATCCCAATGCTTTGCTGTTGAATACAAGCGTGTAAGTCTTTCAACAACATGCTACAGAGTACAATCGCACATTTCCAAGACACATATCTGCACAGTGTGGGCCCCTCTCGCCTCTTACAGAGCATCCTGTTCACAAACACCTCGAGAGCAAGTTATTTTGTGCTTCTCAGGGCTCGCTCGTACAAAGGAAGAATTAGGGAACTTATTTGTGTTGTAGCGTGCACTCACTTCTACAAAGGGGGAATTAGGAAGTTATTTGTGTAGCTCATGTTCACTTTTTAAGAGAGCAAGCCATCAGTGGAGCTGTTTATCTGCGCCTGTACAAAGCCAGGATTAGGGCCCTGTCTTTGAGGCCCCGCTCCGTAATCCCTTTATGGATGTCACCTGTCATCTCTCTCTAATCACCCTCCAACTTTCTCTCTCTCCCTCCACACCTCCACCTCCTCCGTCTCCTTCTTCCGTCGGCCCCCTGCTATCTGCTCATCGCAACCGCCTCTCGCTTGTGTTTAGGAGATGAAGAAAGGCAGGCGAAAGCGGAGAGAGAGTTCAAGAGTGAAGGATGGAGGGAGCGGGAGATGAGGTTCAGAAAAATGGGAGTTCATAGGAAGCACACACATGGGATAACACACAGCCTGGCACCCAGCCTAATACCACCCGGAGGCCCTGAATCCAGCTTTCCTCTCCTCTCCACATCACCATCTTTTTCTCTCCAACACCTTTTCATCGCTTCCTATATCTCCACACCAATTTTTTTTCCACTTCTCTCCATCTCTCTCATACCTTTTACCTTTGTTGCTCTCGCCAAAACTCCCTCAAGCCCTTCAACCATGTGGCGTTCAGCGCTCCCAGGCCTTTAACCCTCTACATCCAAGCAGTACTCTGCAATGCTGCTGCAATTCTGCAAAGGACAGAAACGCAAATGTCAAACGGGTTTCTTTCTCTTACACGGAAAGAAAATGTCAACACAAAAGTGTTTGTCCACATAGTTTGAGTCAAATCATTCAGAAAAACACCAGAATAAAGACTTTAAATAGCACTTTACCTGGGGGAAATAGCTATTTCCTTACAGCAAAAGAATTCAAAAGAACATTTCAAAAGAATGACTAAAACAATGCCAATTTTTCCTGCAGGTGTGGTGCCATCAAGCTTGCACATTTTCCTGTAGTTTCACCTTTCAGCAGAGTCGCCTCAGTGTTGGAATAATGTTGTTTTTTAGTGCAGCATGGCACATCTTTCTAGGACTAATAGCAATCAACAGATCCTGAGGAAATCAATGTTGTGACCAGGAAACCCTCAAAAGTTGGGGGAAAAGTGCAAGCATGCATCTCGTTTGAATAAAAAAAAGGAGCATGCTACAGAACTTTCAGACCCAAACAGCTAATATACGAAGATGCGCTACATCACTCATAGTAGGGAACTTGTGTAGAGGAGAACAGAAAACAGCTCTCTGATGGCAGGGTGAATATATATTTACATTTAAACTATAGCCTACACTTTTACTGATATCGCCTTTTTTCGGGCAGCTAAATTGCTACATTGCTAACCATGATCAAAGCAGGTAAAAATCAAACTTATAAAAGCATCTTTTACAACCCAGCTTCAAAAAGCCCGAACTGTCCCTTTAAAGTTACTACAATAGACAGAATGGCTTGATTTCCTCTGTAGTGTTGAAAAACCAGCAAGAACGGGTGAAAGCTAAGAGTCCATCAATCTATGGGTCCATCCTTCCTGTCCTATCTATCCATCCATCTCCACTCATCTCCTCTCAGCTTGCATGTTTAATGTGATGTATTTATCCTGCGTGTAATGTAAGCCGCAGCTGGCCATTAGTCAATTATGAAATTTAATCGTAACAATTATGAGAACCCATAGCGATTAACGCAGCATTTCCTCTTTCATTTACCCCTGATGATTTTGCAGCGGGGCCATGAATCCTAACTTCCTTATCTCTCCGTCTTCCTTTCCCCATCACCTCCCCCCTCGAAAACCTTTATCCTCATCCCATACAGCAAACTTTTCATCACTGTCTCCTGCCCAGACAGGCCTCGGCCCGCTCCTTTAAGCCAACTAATCGAAACTGTGAATGAAAGTGTGGTTTAAAGAAGCAAAGGGGAAAAAAAGTATATCTCATTAGGCCTTGTCTGGCCTCCATCACATTAAGCCTTCTCCCTTTCTTTCTGTTTCTGGGCAGTGGAGCGGTGCAGTAGCGTGCGCGGGGCCAGGGACTGAGGAATCTGATAGGGATAAACCAATTTGCCGTCCACACAAACATCCCAGCAGGCTTACGCCCCCGCCCCGGCTCCCATTGCTCATTTAAGATGGCGGTCGGAGAGGCCAGCAATTAAGTTTTAATTAGGTGGGGTAATTATTGCCGGGCAGGAAGTATCAGACGCCAGGATGATTGTTCTCTGGCCCGAGGAGGAGGGGATGCGAGCTAATGGGGGGGTGAGGAGGAGGCGAGGCGTGGGAGACCTTTACACCCACGACTCCCCCCCCCCCCCCCCACTTCAATCCCCCCAACTCCACTCACAATGTCCATGACCTTCAGTACTTACTGTGTGTGAAAGTTTCAGAGAGTTGCAGGTCATGTAAAGATGAGGAGGTCACTGCACCTGTCACACATACTGTCACTTGTACCTCGGCTTTATGTGTGATACAACAATAAAAATGTTTGAGTGGAGACTTAAGATCTATCTGCATGGGTCTATAGTATTACGTAGATGAACAATGTCATTTACAAATCTTACCACCCAAATCAGGGTTTGTGTCACATTAAAATTGTGTGATTTTTTTAAGATGTTGCTGTTTAGTTAAATTTGAGCTTTCCCTTTTGAGTCTCCTGAATTTGCATCCAAAAAGAAGTCAAAACGTTGATTTAAAATCACAAGTCCAGCCTCCGAAAGCCTAGAGAGAGACGGAATAAAAAAGCCAAGAAGAAAACTTTGCAGAGAAAATAGACCATATAAGCCAACTAGTGAGGAGGTAATATTTCCACTGGAACTCTGTTTGGCAAAATATGGCAGGATCTAGGTATTTTGCTGTCCAACTCTTATTTAGATATTAAACATATGGGGCGCTGATGGTCAAGCACCCCATGCACGGAGGCTACAGTCCTCCAAGCGGGCAGCCTGGGTTCAAGTCAGACCCGCGGCTCCTTTCCCCCATGTCATTCCACGCTCTATCTCCCCATTTCCTACTCTATCCACTGTCCTATCCAAGTAAAGGCAAACGTTATTTAACTTATGGCTGATTTGCACAGAACTTTAGTTTAAAGATGACCTAATTTCTAGAACTTTTTTCCAGATTATACTAGAAATGTGCAAATATGGCTGTAGTTAATTATTTAATTGGATACATTCCGAACCAAGAGTTAAAATAATTTAGCACACACCGAGCGCAGCAGTGTAAAACACATTTTCAGCCTCAAGGATGGCTACCAACAAGACCAGCACACCCATGTGTTACCATAATGGGATACCCAACTATGATCATTAATGTCCCACGTTTCATGGAGACCTCACATTGTTTTGTCCATATTTGAAGTTAAAGAGACATTGATGGGCTCCATACAGAGCCAATATGGGTACAATTTAGTTCACTTGGGACCTATCAAGCATCCATATTTGCTGTCTAAATGGTATGGCCGTTTCTAGATCATGTATAAACGTCTTTGTTGCCAATGTGGACCAACAAACCCCCCACCAAAAAGCCCATTCTAAACCCATGCCCAGTTGTAGGCCGCTCCATGTTGGCTTGGAGTCAGCAACAATGACAATCTTTTGCAATGGGTCCCAAATAAAATGGAGACTGATTCGATTCAAAGCTGACATGCTTACATTTTACCGGCTTCTGATTCGATGGATTATGCCAGCTAGAATTACAATTTGTTGGATTTTCTCGCCTGTATTTAAGTCCACATTTGATTGACGATAGTAAGGAGCTGGAAAAAATTACAATCAACATTAGTAGATGAGATAACCTTAAGTGTATGCAGATGATGTTGTGATCAAGACAAGATAATAGGCTTGGTTTTAAATGACAAGATGCAATTTTGGTTTATTATAGTGCAACGTAAAACGGCTAAAAAATGCTTGTACTGGCTTTTGGCAAGTATTGATTTTATCAAATTTAGGAGATGAACACGATTAGTGATAGCAGATGTGATGATACATGTTTGCTCTATTGTTTCTATGAGGGCAGCATTTATCAGATTTATGCACTAACGCTAACACAAAACGCTCCGTAACATGGCAATCTTTCAGACAAACAAAAGCAAATGAATCCCCCCATCCATGCATATGTGCCTATATGTGAAAATAAACCACTCTTAGACCCTATTAGTAAGAATCATCCATTGGGGAGTGGGGGGATTCACCCACAAAAAAAAGCCCTGACACCCCCTTACCATCTCTTATCAGCAGACACCACCAACCTCCTCGCACACACACTCACACACACTCGCACACAAACACGAACAGACCATCAATGATGTCACGAGGCTAATCTCGTCGCGCCTCGGAACCCAATTAAAAAACAGAGATGTGTGGCTGCCAACATCAGGAATCTAATCACATTCCAGGGAAAAGGCGCGTAATTTCCCCAGCTTTCTGCTGGGGTCGAGATAGAGATTGAGAGCACAGGCGGCAGGGATGGGCGCAGCTCATCACACCACGGGTCCCCGAGGTAGGCCCTGAAGGGTGCTGGGGTTGGGCGTGGGGTGTATCTACGTGTGTGTGTGTGTGTGGTAGTACTGTATGGAAGGGTTGGGAAGAAATGAAGCGGTTATAGGCTCAGAAATGTTGCCAGGGTACAAAAAAAAAAGGCTGAATAAACAACAACGAAGCATTAATCCACCTCGCCACCCCACCCACGGGCAAAACAATAGCTACACAAACAAAGACAATGAGTCTATAGGGACTGCAATGCCATGTAAGTGGTAGTAATATAGGGGATTCTGCTTCTAAACACACCATGTACAGTCTAGATGTAACACTTCCTTCCACGATGAAAACCAGCAGGATTTGGAGAACGTGTTCAATGACCATTTGAATTTGAGCTCCTCACATTAAAAGTCTGTTATCTAAATAAATAAAAAAAGAGAAATCAAGACATCTACCTCTGTTATTACCCGAGTACTCCACTCATTACTCACTCCCACATCAGTTTATTACTCATAGAAGACTACAATACAACCTTTGAACACAGGTGATGTTTACATCTGTTGCTATAGAAAAGCTTTGACAACTTAAAGACGACATCCCTGATGATGTCATGGCTCTGACATCAGGGTGATGTCAGCTTGGGCTTGAGGGTAAGAGATAATGAAAGGAAAACAACAATAGGACCATTTATTTATTCATGTTTCAGTGCGTTTCATCTCATTCCTCAGGTAATGCCTGAGTGTTGACTAATACTTGAAAAAGGCATTACCAAACAATATGGTTCTAAATCAGTCAAAATGAGAAGATTGCGTAGACTTGGCAGAGGCACGAGGAAGGACCGATGACAGTGCTCATGACCAACCCCATTTACCAGCAATAAGAAAAGGAAAATATTACCTTGTTGTCAGAACTGCGACATATCTAGAAGGAAGTATGTGATTTGGCGGCATTTAATGAATTGCACTAAGACTGAGTCAAAACCTTAAACAGGGTTGGGTTTTGAATTGGAACAAGAATCCTGAAATCAAGCATGCTTGTTTGCCCAAAAACAGACTTGCTCCAACCCCCAAACCGTAGGTCAATAAGTCACATTTGGTCACCATGACTCAGTCGTGCAGTTTTCTCAATTTCAGGGGAAAAACATGCAGTTTGAGGTCGCTCTGCAGCTCAGGTGGGGGGATTTTTAGCGGTTTGCGGTGGTTGTGGGGGGTGGCGGCGGTAAAGGTGGTCAGTTCATGACCTGGTCAGGAATGCAGTCACCCTTTGGAGGAGAGCCACAGGGACTTTACACCAGGGGGAAACTCTATACCTCAAGTAGAAAGCCCTGTCAATCAGCTCCGGGCCCGTGCAGGGGAGGCCCATCGCTCCGGCCCGACATACCCTCTTCCAGACGCACCTAGCAGACCAAATGGAGTCAGAGGAATAACTACACCTCTCTCTGTTTTTCCTTTTGATTCTCTGGCTCTAGAAATGTACAGCACAAAGTCTCGCTCCATGTAAGCAGGGGGGAGGAAGGGTGAGGAGTTGCTCTGTCTTGCTGAGATGGGAGCAAACACAATTGACAGCTTCCTTCCTCACAGTAAACATTGCAGCGCCACTTAGACATGGGTCAGGGACAAGAACACCCCCTCCACCTCCCACTTACAGCCTTACACCCCCACCAAAGGAGACCCTCCGACATGTAACCCGCCCTCCACCCCCTCCTCAGGTTTAGGATGGTAGAGCCCTTCGTCATGCAGCCAGACATGTGACCCGATGGTCTGCATTACCTTTCATCTCCTCACAAACACACCCGGAGTATCACCTTATTCTCCTGCACTCCTCCACCTCCCACACACACAAACACACACACACTTACACACAAACACACACTGCACTTTAACCCTCTCAGCTGGCTCTTAGCGGACACGAAAGGGTCTTTTAGAAGGTGAGACAAAACTGTGTCAACAGATTGTCGCTGGTCTAAAGGAAGCTGAGAGATGGAGCAGCCCATCAGTTTGATGGAGCTTGGATACAGTTGTTACATCATTGTGGCTCTCACACAACCATGAATATAACTACTATTTGCTCATCTGAATTGTTGAACGTATCAGTGACACAAACGTTTCTGAAGTAAGATTGAAACATTTGACATTGGATGATCTGGGCCCTGTTTTCTCAAACATTCTGAGATTACTCTCAGAGAGCTCCTAACTTAGCTTGAAAGATTCTCGCAGGGATTCCTTGCTTAGGAGTGATTTAGAAGCAAATATCAGAGCAAGGACTGGACAGAAACTTCTTAGTGTCTTAGTGAAGAGAGGGGTTGCTATGTATGGCACATTCTTTCAAATGCTGTGATTGGTTTAGCCAAAAAGAGTGAGAGAGAGAAAATGGTCGAAGAAGCTGTGCATCCCACGTCTCTGAAATCAGCTCTCAACACTCCTCTATCAAACCGGAAGTAGTTCCGGTTCTGCCATGCCATGTTCTAAAGATACTAAAGCTGCTCAAAGAAGAAAGGATCAAGAAGAGAGGAGCAATAATTCCACCACCAGGGGGCTCTTATTCAAAACAAGTAAACGTCGAGGCTGTCCGGGAATCATGGGAGTGATTCTCTCTGCTGCTACTACCCCCCCACTTCAGGAGGAGAATATGTTTTCCGACGAGCTAATGTATCCAAGTATGATTTACATGACGTTTTAATCACAGCAGCACATACAGTAACAATACGGCAGCTTTCAGTTCCCGCTTCTCTATGTAGCTGTCTTTGACGAAACATCCGCTGTTTCCACGGAAACGATAAACATGTCATGTATGTCATGGTGGCTCTGTCATGGCCACCGCCACGACAAGACAGGTCCAGTTACAAATTTAACATTGTAGATTTCTTTGGCTTTGACAAGTGTTGGAAATATTTGAGGTGATGAGTTGTTTCTCCACTTTGAGGTCTGGATCCACCTTGCCTCTGAAATAAAAAAATAACAGCACATCGTTCCATTTCAATCCCACTGATGAGATAAATCGCTGACATTTCATTGGAATCTTACACACATGAAATCATTCGGACCACTTCTGGCTCGCTCTGTACTGATTCAGGGAATTAATTGCTCCGCTTTCATCTTCGTTTTTCAGAACAACGCTCATTTATTTATGCTGAATATTATGCCTGGCATGTCAATTAATTATCAGCAAATTTGTTGGTAAGATTCAGCATGTGTGCGTGTGTGTGTGTGTGTGTGTAATTGAGTGACGTGGTTGCCTCCGTGGGGAGCTGGGGATTGGACTGCCAGTTCTAGATGCAGTTTTCACGTCCTAATTGAAGTTGGTCTTTTGAAGTAATTAAGATAAGGGTGTGGAGACAAAATAATTGGTATAATGCGACAGTAATTAAGCCATGCTTGGGTTTTTTTTCCTGCCTTAATTCAACAGCGTCGGCTTTTCTTCACAAACAATGCGGCCGTCTGCAGCTGTTGTGTTGACTCGGCACTTTGCTTTCATCTCTGTTTGTGTTCTTAACTGTAGCACTCAGATCACCTTACTGACCACTGGAGCACATACACACACACACAACACACACAGTCACCAGTTTACGAGGCACATCGTGCTGAAATTTAAGGACAATACCAGAATATTCAAACCTGGGACCTATTTGGAAAGACTTATGGAATTGCTCAAGTAGTTTGCAACAAGTAGCAGCCAAAAAATAAGCTGTAAGGGCACCAACGTTATCCCTGCAGACAAATGCACCGTGTTATTTTACGTGTCCGACAACTTTAGAGAAGCTATTCTACCGAAAAATAACTTTTTGTCAAGTTAATATCTCCTTTTTTATAACCATTTACAGTTTTTACAAAACGCTCTTCAAAGCCACCAGACAACCAGACAAAAAATAAAACATGTCAGCCCTGTGATTGAGTGGCGACCAGCCCAGGGTCTAACCCCGCCTCTCGCACAATGACAGCCAGGATCATGTCCAGCACGCCACGACCCCGAATTGGAAAAGCGGTATAGATAATGGATGGAAAGATAAATAAAAACATAAGAATACATCCCATCTCCTACCTAATCCACAAAGCCAGTGTTCATCACCTCGATCTTCACTCTGGCCTACAGTATATGAAGAGTATGAAGATACAAGCCTCGCTTCAGGAGATAATTCTCCGTTCTGTCCTGCATCCTATATGATATTCTTTTATGCAGCTACTTTGCCCACTTTAGTCACCCAGTTTGGGAAAGGAGGTTCTCCAGATTTCTTCCAGTTCCTGAGGATGATCTGTTGTCCAGTCACGATAGCAGTCTGTATCCAGTTAATCAGTGGTTTTAGAAAAGTAGATAACTCTTTACAGCAGAGTTGGGGAAAAAACGATTTATGTAAAAATGGAGATTCTTATCTTCTGAGATGTTAAATATATTCATAACTTCTAAAAATAGATTTTTTTTTTTGGCTAATCCGTCACTCCCTGCTAAGTGCTAATGCTAGCTCTTTAACTCAGTAGAATGACAAATGGAGCAGCAAGAAATTCAGCCAGTCTCACAGATGACAGGAGTAGATCCTCAAAAAATAGACTTTGAATCATGAATCCAGAATCGTGTTGAATCGAAAATAGATTCTCAATCAAATCGTGACCCCAAGAATGGAAATCGAATCGAGTCGTGAGGCACCAAAAGATTCCCCGCCCTACTTTACAGTCTCCTAAAATGTATACCTTAGGACGAAGCACAAATTGCCTATAATGCACTGACCATAGCACATGTACCAGCGTAGCTTCATTCACACAACACTTCCAGCAAGTAGCGGAGTCTGTAACACCAAGTCTAAAAAGCCTACTCGGGGTCCAATAAAATGAGTGCAGAAGATTAAGCCTCACCCTCAGATCCCTTGGCATTGTTTGGAAGTTGACCTACTCCTGTTCATCATATGATAACCCCAAATCGGGCTGTGATATCTCTACCTCCTCCATATTCCTTCACCCTTTAATATTTAGCCATTACAGCTTATTGTGGCAGGCTGAAACAGCCTACCTGAGCCTACCTATCAGACATTTAGATGCAACAATACCCGAGTTACTGTTAAATGATAATAGAGTCTATGGATGAAGGTGTCTTAATATGCTATATGAACCATAAAGGACAATACTTGGTGCAAACCTATAAAAAGGATTTGACTTTCTGCATCAGTCCTGCAACTAATACAGATCACTGTAGCATTGTGTTTCTAATATGTTGTCCACCTCGTTAAATCAATGTGTAAAGCTTTAAGAAATGGTATTCTTTAAAACAACACACATACACACAGACGCACACAAAGAGCCTGCAGCCTCTCATGACCAGGTTAGAATAGCAAAGCTGCAGTAATTGTATTTAATAAAACAAATTACACCACTACCAAAACCCCACTGTGAAGTCTGAGCCTCCTATGTGGTCTATCCAGTGTGTGTGTGTGTGTGTGTGTGTGTGTGTGTGTGTGTGTGTGTGTGTGTGTGTGTGGGTGTGTTTAAGTTTGTGTGTTTTGTGTATGATGAATTCTCCGGGGGTGGCTAACATTTTCACCGCTCAGAAAACACCACTTTAAGCAAATACTAACCCCTCTTAACCCAGCAACAATATGTAATTTCACATTGTTAGCTAGAAACTGGACACCCTCCCTCCCACTCACACACACAAACACACGTGCAGACACACACATGAACACACAGGCCGTGTTTTAGCCTTCCTGATACTAAACTTGTGCACGAAAATACTACTTTGATTCACCATTCAATTTCTGAAAGGACTAATCTCACAAGGTGTGTGTTTCTCACTTATTCACTTAGTTTAATACAGGAAACATGGCACACGCAAGCACACACACACACACACACGCACACGCACACACGTAAGAACACAAGCATACACACATGGGTCTTGGTGCACACACACTTTCATTTGGGGCTGTGGGATTATCAAGAATTTGGAGGCAGGCATGAACAAAAGGAACGTCTTAAATGGTGGACACGTGTGTGTGTGTGTGTGTGTGTGTGCGTGTGTGTGTGTGTGTGTGTGGTTGATTTAAGTGTTGGCAAAACGTCAGCCAGCCAGCTTAATCCTGCCCCCCCCCCAAGCTTGGCCACAACTAAAACAGGTAATACACACTCTGCAACCCAAACCAGGCTGTGTGTGTGTGTGCGTGTGTGTGTGTGTGTGTGTGTGTGTGTGTGTGTGTGTGTGTGTGTGTGTGTGTGTGTGTGTGTGTGTGTGTGTGCGTGTGTTCACAGCTATTTTGGAGGGGGATGCTATAGCTAAATAAGAGGGAACATCTCACAACAATGCAGGTGCCACCAACAGTCTTGGGTGCTTTCCAATTTGGTGTATAGGGGGGCTAGCCTACTGCGTATGTGTGTGAGTATAATGTGTGTGTGTGTGTGTGTGTGTGTGTGTGTCTGTGTGTCTGTGTGTGTGTGCAGTGTGGTTAAAAGCAGGAGTTGTCGGTGGAGTTAATAAAGGCTCCAGCAGCAGTGTCTTCCTCTGGTGGTTTCACCCCCCCTCTGCTCTGCTTCCTTATTTTGTGTACGTGTGTTTTAATCTGAGGGTGTGTGTGTTTGTGTGTGTTTGTGTAGGGGTTGGTGTGTGCATGTGAGGAATGCATCAACACCTGATCACCTGTTCCGGTTGTGCAAAAAGTTTGTCTTTCACTCAATTCTGATTTCCTCCCTCACACCTGCACAGCTCACTTTAAAAATGTGTTTTAAGTATCTGCAGGGAATCATTCATGAATCATTTTCATGATAATATTAGTTTTATTATAATCCAGATGTAATTTATCTTGGACTCAAGTTTATTTAAGGACGTTTTGATATTGAAGAACTGTCTGATATCTTGAAATAAATGGATGTTGAAATAAAAAAAGGGTTAATGTAGCTCATGTTTGGTTTCGCAGTTTAACAGATGTTCTTAAAATACGGAGGAAAAGAGAACAAAGACAAAATGGTTAAGTCTTGCTGTGTGCAGCGGCGCCTGATGAGCAGTTTTCACATACTGTATGAACTCCTGAAAACTTCTAGAGCATTTCAGGCAGGCAGGCCGCCCCTGAAATCTTCCTTTCTCAGCACATACTTGTATATAGGTCAGACCAGTGTATAGAAACCAACGCATTTCTACATGTGTACTCTGAAAAATATTTTTGAGATGGCAATATTTCAGATGTACTGTATGTCTAGGGGCGGCAGTAGCTCAGTCTCTAGGGACTTGGGTTGGGAATCAGAGGGTCGCTGGTTAAAGTCCCGGTGCGGACCAAATCTGGAAATTGGTCTGGTAGCTGCAGAGGTGCCAGATCACTTCCTGAGCACTGCTGAGGTGCCCTTGAGCAAGGCACCGGACCCCCACAGACCAGATCAGAAGTGTTCCGTGTGGGCAGTCCCCTCACTCTGACATCTCTCCATTAGTGTATGTTTACAGGATCCTGTTTGTGCATGTGTGTGTATGTCAGCCTATGTATGTGTAAGGTATGAGTATATCTTCTTCTTCTTCTTCTATATTCATTTTTAACACAAAACAAACAAGACATTCCAGCTGGTTTGTCCTCATGTTTGTTCTGTGTGTTAGTTTTCCAAACAAACATCAAAGTCTCCCTTTAACAGCAGCAGTGTTTTATAGATCTCTGTTCTGTTTGAGAGTGGTTACCTACAAACACACAGACACATAAACACAAATGCAGACATTACGCACACAATGACACCATAAAAGTGTCAGTGTACCTGATCCTGCTCGTCCTATCAGTGAGTCTAATCTCTCTCTCTGCCTGTTTTTCTCCCTCGGGGCTGCGGTTAGGTCCGCAGAATTACCACACAGAAACACTTGTGGAGCCGCTAATGAGCCCAGATTACCCCCCTAAACTTCACAGAGCGGCCTGCCTCCAACACGTTTCAAACTGCGACTCATGAAGACAGGTAGGGACAGAGCGAAAAATGCAGCCCCGCCCACCTCAGGCAGATCTCCACCAATCGTACAAATCCAAACAAAACCGCAGATTGAGGCACTTTACTTAAGATTTACTGCATGCTGGAGTAATCAATCAACTTTTTACTAAAGGTAGTTTATCCTACTTTGAACACACACAAAGCTCCATTAGTGGATCTCAAAATTTGAATCTAAACATTTTAATTCATTTTAAGTCAACCTAAAATCTATAATCTCTCATTAATACAAGGATTAAGACTCTGATTAAGTAAAAAAGAGAGAAAAATATCAGCATCCTCTGGTCTCTTTGCTGATTTTCATGTAGGAGTAGTGTTTAATGAACATGAATCTCATCCTGCTGTCATAATGAAGTCAGACATATCACTCATTAGCCATTTTCACATGCACTCCTGAAAATGTCTAGAAAATTTCAGTAGGACTGCCCCTAAAATCTTCCTGATCTGGTTGTTCAAACATGCACCTTACAGTGGGAGCTATCCCAGACAGACGGGGGGTGG
The DNA here is from genome assembly GCA_020745685.1 of Tautogolabrus adspersus. Classification (NCBI taxonomy): domain Eukaryota; kingdom Metazoa; phylum Chordata; class Actinopteri; order Labriformes; family Labridae; genus Tautogolabrus; species Tautogolabrus adspersus. Next base: position 18,934,144 of record CM036555.1, read on the forward strand.
CGCGTCTCCTGGGGCGAGACATGACTTAAAAGGATGACGCTGAAGTGGCGGACGAAGCAATCCGCTAAATGGCGCTATAATGGGAATATTTGCCCTTACATCACTGCTTCCTGTAGTCAGAGAGAATCCTGATATCAACAAAAGAGCGGAGAAGAACATACTGGGGAACAGAAAACATAATGCAGCAGTGTCATTACATGAAAGAGACTGCACCGGTTGCATGCATACAGTATATGGTCGTGCACAGATCACAGGTAACAAACGTCACCCCCGGATAAAGTCAGAGTGAAAACTGTGTTCATGCAGCTTACCCTGAAATCTTTGTGCATGTGTAAAAGCAGCTACTGTGAATTGATGCTGTGTAAAAGTGGCTGTAAATGTTAGAAGCATTCAAAACTACATTTTTATTTCTATAGTCTTGTTGTTGTTTTGTGTTTGTAGTTCACAGACGCACCAGAATGAAGTTCAGTCTGTTTCAGAACCAATAAAAATCTCCTCACTGGAGCTCTAACCTATTTTCACTTATGATTTATGTAAAAAACTAAAAGGTGTCCAAATATTGAAAGTCACAGACCTAAGAGACTTGGTAACTTGTAGTAACTTGTAGCTTTTGGAGTTCTTTCCACTTCCTTGTGTATTTGTATCTTCCGTTTGTCTCTTCATATCTCATCACATGCATGAGGTCACTGGATTTATTGCTCTGGATCATATGCAGAGTCTTAGAGTATATCTGTGGTTTCCACTCTGTTTACTCTGACTGCTGACTGTTGGAGTGTGTTGACATGTGAAGTGTGAGAGAGATCCTCGCTTCTTTTGTTGCTGGGATGTCAACGGTAAAAAAAAAATCAGGCAGACAGCCAAGCTTCAATCCCCGCACACACCTCCTGACTTCATGTGAAATTAGCGATGAGAAAGCTGTTTCTGCAGAGAGAGAGGACATTCAGAGGGCGAACAGTACATTAGCACAGCACAGACGTGCATGCAAGTGTGCATGAAGTGACAATGTCAAAATATCGACACCCTTTTTTTTTTTCCTTTTTCTTGTACCTCTGGGTCCCGGCGTGTGGGGAATGAAGAAATAACAGCACGAGTTAATTCCCCCCTCTGAAAGGTGCGACATGTTGAAATGTAATGACTTGGCTTGCTGAACTGAAACCGAACACTGCTTTAAACCACAGAGGTGTCGTGGATGGGAGCCGAGAGAGAAAAGGGGCACGGAGGCAAAGGTTCCTTATCCAAATTAATACAGAGCCTCGCCTTTCATCAAAGCTTTTATTGAGTAATATAGACTGTTCCAACTCACAATGGCTCTTTCAACACTCTCTTGGCAAAAGACTGCGACAGATTCCCCCTTCTTTTTTTTTTTACACACATTTTCCTTATTTCCTACTTCTATCTCTGAGCCCTGGTTTCTGCTATTCATCTATTCCCCTCGCATCTCGCCTTTCTGGAGCCATCTTTTCACGGCCCCTTCATTGACAGTCTCCCACTCCACCAACCTCCCCTGGTCACCGGGGAGCTCATTCTTAGTTGCACAAAAAACGTCCGTCACGGATTGCCTTCCTCCCGTCCGCCTGTGAATTAGCTGTGTGATTACACTGAGCTGGTGGGGTAAAGCCTGTGGTTGGATTAGGGGGCTGCACGGGGCTAGAAGGCCTCCGATTGGAGAAGCCCAGCTGAGTACAGACGCACCGACCAACAGACACGCAGGCGGCTGAAAGCGCTAGCGGGCTAACTAGCCACAGAAGACAGGGCCAGGCGAGATCTGCGTGGCGTGCAGTTGTCGCTTTGGCACATCACACTGATACTGGCTGCAGGGAAAGGCCAGCCAGATAGAGTGTGTGCCAGGAAGCTACAGAGAGGACAGTGTTTGGGCTTTGAGTTGTTATTTTTGGTTCTGGATGAATGAGGCCGGGGGTGGGTGGGGTGGTGAGGGGGTTGACATTAAATAAGTGGAACGAGATCCGTCTGAGCAGTGAAGTTTGTCTGACAAATTGTCTGTCTCACAGAGTTTATGTCCCATCATGTCCAAATGTCAGAGAATGATTAGCAGTTTCATAAAATAAGCATTTTTTATTAGGAGGTTTTGTTCACTACTCAACATATGTACCTTTATTTTATGCAGTTTGGTTGTTTTTAATACCCAAATCTACCTGGTTGTAGTTCATTTTTGACTGGAAGAGAATACAAACTACAGAATGCCCATCCTCCTTAATTTCTTCTTCTGTGGTGCCTTCTTTAAATTCTTGTCCTCATCTCTTTCCTTCAGCACAGAGCTAAACAGTCACCTCCCACTTTTGCATTGTTTTTTTAAGCTTAACAGTGCATATATACTTTGAACATGTTCCTCTGTGGCTACCACACATATCCCGTTTTCCTTATGAGCATCGGTTATTTATGTTCTAAGAACACTGTGTCTGCAAAATGCTGAGTGTTGCCATGTTCAACACTTGCAGATGTTCTTGTGTCAATCAGAGAGTATTTCACCTTGACCTGCACCCTGCTCTTAATCTTACAGGTACACACAGAGTATGCAGGTATAGGTATGTGAACCATTGCTTATGGCACTCTAATGTAACTGTCACATCAGAATTTAGCACAGTGATATCTATTGGTGCATCTTTGACATCTTTATTATGTCAGAATGCAGTGCACTCTGAGTACAGGGTTACTGTGCTGGATGCCCAAACTATATGTGGGCAAAGTTTCAGATCCTGAGGTAAACGTATGTTGGAGTAATCAAAGGATAAGTCAGCAGAGGGCGCTTAACGGCTTGTTCAGCAAAGCATGCGATAATTCCCCGATAAGAAACCAAGAATTTCAAGAGACGGCTTCAAGCCTTTATGTAAGCTGCTGAAACCTCTTACATAGACTTTCTTATTCGAGCACTAGAGAGCAGCCCTCCCCTGACAGCCCTGCAGCGTTCTGCCCCCTGGAGGGCTTCCAGAGAGCTGGCTAATCAGAAAAAGTGGCAACGTGGGGAGGTGGGTCTTAAAGAGACAGCAGCTGAAACGAACTGTTTCAGGCAGAGGCTGACATGAAGGTTTTTACTGATGCCAGTATCAGATAAATAAGGATTTTATTTTAGCTGCAAGTCATGCCAACCTACTCTGGTTTCACAGAATGACAATGAAAGGCGAACATGAGGATAATGTGAAATCTTTAAGTGAGACAAACAAGTTATTAGTGCAGAGGGTCACATCACCTTTTATCGAAAATGTTGACTGCATCCTATGCACAAGTATAACCAATATAAAAATGCTGAGAGAGGCGTTTTTTATGGCCCTTTAATTCATCTAAAACTCTGTCACAGACGTGAAGTGACCACCTGTGCAGCCGCCACCATCACCCACTGCTTGCTTCCTGACGTGATTGTATTGCAAGTGGCCACTTCTCTGCTCAACGCATGCTGGCCTGGAACACGTAGCGACACTACACCAGGTTGGCTGCGCCACTTTTTAACAGCTTTTCTCCCTCATGAAGTCATAATCATGCATTAGACGTAAATAGTGGTAAACTGTTTAAGTAAATGAACCTTTTGGAGTGCCGGTTTAATTGAAAAGACTCCTTAATTAAAGTCAACGAGTGACCAGCAGAGGTTGGCAGCAAAACTCTAGGCAAATTAGTCTCGGGCTGTTGGTCCGTACTTCACAACAATCGAGGTTACCTTCCGCTGAAACTCAACTACCGTACCTGTAGCTATTAAGACTGCAAACTTGTCATCAGATGATACAAAAAGAGCTGCACAGAAACTGCCTCTTTTTTTATTTTGAAGATTTATCTATGGGCTTTTTACGCCTTTATTTTAGAGATTTGGACAGTGGATAGTGTCAGAAACCGGAAAGAGAGAGAGTGGGGAACGACTTGCAGGAAAGGAGCCACAGGTGGGACTTGAACCCGGGGCCGCCCGCTCTCAAGGACTTAAGCCTTAGTACATGGGGCACCTGCACTAACTGCTAGGCTACCTGCACCCCAGAAACAGTGTCCTTTAAAATGCTGTGAAGTAACCCTCCTAAATTCTAGTAGTACCGGGCTTTGTATTTGTGTAAAGTCTAGGGAAGAAGTAAAGGCAGTTATGAGGGGAAGTACCTGTCAGTCTGTAGCCTGCATGCTAATTACTGCAAAATAATTAGTCAAAAATACCATGACAATGATTTAATGGTGTTTAACACTCATGCAGACGTTTAGTATGTTCTTTTGAACTCGACATGTGATAACATATTTTAAATACTTTTGTGTCTCGTTTAAAAAGACCCGTGCTCCCCTCTGCAGGGAGAAACAATCAAGAAGAATACTTCTTAAAGCGATTGAACATGTCAACGTGTGATGTGTCAAATGTCTAAACTACTCAGAGAGTACACCTGCACTGAGAGATTTACAGCTGCTGGAAGGTACAAAGTGTTTGTACCTGCTTCGCCACTCCTTCAGTGTTACCTCACTCTGTTATAATTCAGAACAACGAGGCCTTGTCTTCAGTTTAGTCTGTGAGAAAGACACTCACCCCCCGAACTCTGTGTCTATCTATACATGTTTTTTTGTTTTAATGTGTCTGAGTGATAAATTAAGAAGACGAATGGAGCTGTGTGCCTGTCTGAGCCTATGTTGCATGTTTCAGCAGTGCAAGCCAATCCAAACAAGGACGCTGACATCCTTGAAATGTGTTTCTTGCTGAGCTTCATAGCTCGCAGTCATCGGCAAACACGCTTTTTTGGAAGAGAGAGGGGGATTCTGGGAGAGGAAAAAACCTGTGCCGACCCATCTGACCTTGGCCTGCAGAATAAAGGGAACAAAGAAGAAGAAAAGGAAGGATAGGAGGCTGAAAAAGGGAGGAGATAGACGGAGATAGAAGGAGAAATGGAGCAGGCAAAAGATATAAAGCACGAGAAAAGCAATAGCCACAAAATCATCCCTTTAACATCAAGGGCAACAGCGATTATTAAGCTTTACCGTGCTTTGGCAGCATAGTTAAGTCCGTGTAGAAGTACAATAAAGATAGCGAATTATGACTGAGATGTATTCCTGCCTGCTGAGAATGGGTATCAGTGAGGAGTCCATTTGAAAGGCTTCGTTCATTACCTCACGCAATTTGATTTTTGTGAAATCTAAGCAGAATTTTTAATGGTATGCCATACTGCTCAATAATTCCATTGATAAGAGCCGGGGAGAATGGGAGTGCAATGGCCTGTGTAAATCTGTGACTGAAGACATTGCGGTTATCGCTCTCCCTCCGCCATCCCTTCCTCTATCCATCCTTCCCTCTCTCTCTCTGCACTCATTCCCTCTCTCCCTTCTCCTCCGTCGCAGTCTCTTTTTACTCCCTCGTTCAGGTTCATTCCTTTGCTTCCTCCCTTTCGTGTCTCATAGCAACACACTGGGCCTTTATGCGCCCTCCTTTTTCCCTTCCCAAGCGGCTGTATATGCATTGTGATCGATTGTCTGCGCCTTTAGTCGAGCGCATTTAAATACATTTTTATCTCGTCTGAAGCGTTTCCGCTTCTTGTTGTCCTTTTTAATAAAACCAGATAAAACCAGGCTTCATTAAAAAGGTCACTGTTTGTTTATGCATTGTTGTTTTTCTTGTTGTGCAGGCTCATACAGAGAGAGACCTTGGAGGTATATCAGCGCCCATCAGGCGGGGACCTTTCATTACGCTCCTATACTAATAATGTTAAAAAACACACACGCATAGAAGAGATAAGGGTCCCCTTTAAAAGCGGATGCATTATTTAACACAGCCGGCTAATGGCCCAGATTGTCCTGTAACAATTGAATAACATCTGCAGATAACGGCGAGCCTTTGCTCTGCGCCTTTTAAAGAATGGCCCTGTGGAACCGTAGATAGTGGCCCAGCACCGACGCCGAGGAGGAGGGCCACAAAACACTGCTCCATCAGAAAATAAGATCGCAGCCAGAGGTCCAGACCAGAGAAGAAGAAAAGGAGGGAGAGTAAAAAGGGGATAGGGTTGAGGAAGGAGGGGGGAGGAAATCAATAACATGTTGGTCAGTATTAATCTGGCATCAATATAGCCTGTATCTTTTACTTTTCATGGTAATGGCTCCAGTGATCTCCTAAAGTGCCTCTCAAGTGCTTAGAGGGCCAGCGATAGCATCTTATCAGGGCCAGAAGAGAGCACTGGCCAGGGAGGGAAGGTAAGGAGGTGAGGGGGGGTAGTACCAACAGGGTCCTGGGCCAGTTTAAGGAGGGGTAAGTGTGTGTGTATGTGTGTGTGTGAACCCACAAGAACCCTTCACTTAACCCCTGACAGATGAGAATCTATGGCCCCGGCTACAAACACGCATTTAGAAAGAGGTCAGGTTACTTTTTGTTCCCTACGTAGTGAAAAAGGTTTTGTTTTGATGCATCTGAAAGGTGCAGACAATGGTGTCACAACTTTTCATTTGTCTTTCTGAAGCTCGTCTTTATGTCCTCTGTGTTCGATTTGAGCATTAAGTGTGAACACCAAAAGTTTTCAGGCTAAAAAGCCGTTTTTAAAGAATAAATAAACATGTTTACAGCCTGGTACAAAAAACAAAATAGGTCTGATTAGTTATTGTCCTCACTGACACACACTGTACGGGGGGTGATTATTTTTAAAATTGCTCCGTTTTGATTTTGAAAACGATACGTGTTATCGATAGTTAGGCGCGTAGCTGACATGATTGACAGGTGGGTGCGATGTAAAGGTTCGTCAGAGGCTTAAAACCCGCCTCAGCTCTCAGCCTGTCGTTAGGTTGAATGAAAGTTAGACTGAGACAGCATTTCCAACATGGCGGCTGCTGCTGATGAGCCTCCGGAGCTCCCGGCCGTAACAGATGGCTGACGTCGCTCAGGCTTCGTCCATTAATATTTACAGTCTATGATTGTGACATGGGGGCTAATATTAGCTAACATTAGCACACTATAGCTGGATATTTCTTCTGAATTCTAATTCAACCAGGGCTTTTAATGCATCAGTCTGATACAGAACCCTACCTGAAGGCCAATGTGTTGTTTCCTACTTTAAGGACAACATTATTAGCAAAGGACCAAAGAGACCGTTCAGCAAATATCAGAAAAGCTTCCATAAATGGTTACTCATGTAAAAATTAACAAAGATTGATCATATTTTAAGAGGTTATAAATAACCAATATATGGATAAAACTAATCAAATTAAAGCCAATTCAGGTCTGAGACCAGTTGTTGGAGTTTAGAGAGTCAAAAAGTTTCTATTTTCTCACTTGTTTTTTTCATAGTTTCCATCCTGCATGGTAAATTAGCATCCACAGCCAACAAAACTATCTTCCAGAGATGATTTTGATGCCAGTCCTCTCATCAGATATTTGGCAAGATGGCTAATGGCTATTCTTAAAGAAAGGCAGATCGTCATGAGAAATTAAAATGTTCTTTACAGTTCTGCATCTGGAGATTAACTCTTCTTGGCCCTGTGTTGGGGTTACACTGGCTATGTTACATGATTTGTTCCCCCCTTTTTCCTCAAGCTATCATCCACCTGCAAAACGGCATCCCAGTAAGACCAGTGCTCTCTTTACTGACTGATGGAGCAGGGTGGGGTATTGATGCCTGGTGGATGTGGTCCACCCTGCGGGGGTATATGAGGGATTCCTTGAGGGAGAGAGGAGGGGCAGATATAACTCTGTGTGTGTGTGTGTGTGTGTGTGTGTGTGTGTGTGTGTGCCAGCCATTGGCAGCATGCCCTACTCACTGATCCTGTTGGATGCCTTCCATTGGCCCTCTTCCCCTCAACTCCCCCATTCCTCCCTCGTTCTCTCTATTCCTCTTCCTCTGTCTTTTAATTTCAACAGCAGCTCTGGTAAAGGCGAGAGTGGATGTACTGTAATATTTAACTCTGCATGTAATATGATAAAAAAAAAACTTGAAGAAAAAGCACGATTAAACACTAGTCATGTTCACTTGAGTGGAAAAACATACATGTTCAACATTGCACACTGCATAATAACATACATGTCTTTTTTTCTGCTGCCAGGAGTTTGATGGTGCAGAGCAAAATACATTTTTGGTATTTCCAGCATAGACTGTATACAACATGGACGTAGTCTCAATGGCATCACCCATCGGTTTCTGAAGCAAAGCTTTGAAGCCGAAGAATGATGTTTGCCATATTAGAAATGTCAAGCTAACTCAGTCAACCTAAGGCAAAGAGGCCTTTAGCCTTCTTGCTAACAGCTACAATGCACCCACCTGTCAGTTAACTCAGCCTCACCTCTAATTATGCATATATTTTAGCCTTAATAGAATCAGAATGGATGAGTAATTACCTCCAGTACAGACCAAAATACTTCCTTGACCATGCTGTAAATATTGGCGTTTTAATATGGGTGTTAACAGGACTTCCAGGCCTTTTGGAGCCAGCTTCAAATGGACATTCAAGGAACTGCAGCTTTTTGCACTTCCCCATTGGCTTTATTCTCCAACACTGGGGATTGTGCCACTTCATTTGTACCCTCTTCTTAACCTGTTTGAGGGTCTAAATGGCTGATTGGTGCAGAAATATTTTCAATTGCAAAAGCACACATTTGCAAAACAGGCTGTAATGGCTGCAATTCTCAGAGGCAAACCCCCCCGTTTAAAGTATGTCAAATAAAGGGTCTTGTCTTTGCATCTGAGAGATTCAGATTTATGTTCTTAGTGCAAAACATCAGTAACTTAAGAAATCCCTTCAGAGGCACTAGCTTTTTTGTCAGACTTTGATTCTTTTGAAAATAAAAAAAAAGCTGTTATGTTTCTTTACAGCCATCAGACTACATTGACAAAACAGTGATTGCCAAACATGGGAGTTGCTGGTCTACTTCTTCTTTAGACAGTAGCTATGTTTGAAGTGTTATCTTACTTGAGCATGGGGGGGGGGGGGGGATTAGGGTACATATACATGTCACACAAAAAACTAAATAAGCAGCACTAGATCTGCCAATCCAGTGTTCTTCAAGGTAAGAAGAAGAATACAACCTTGCTTTTCAGTGGCAAAAATAAGCACTCATAGTGGAATACATTGCAGCCAATACAGCCTGTTTTGCAGCTTCTGGCTGTAGCAATTACAATTACAATGGTAAGCTATTTAGATGTCAAAACATGTGAAAGTAGGGCCTACAGTAGGTTTAAAGGTAGAGAAACTCCCCTTTAAACTGAGGAATCTCCTGTTTAATCTAGTCAAAAAATTCAGTGTTTAGCCATGGCCTTTAGGAAATTCTCCTTCTAGCGTCTTTTGTCTCGGGCCGGCTTATGCAGAGGACTGAGAGACATCTGAAATGCCCCCGAAATACAGTATATCAAATGAAAATGATTTAAATCTCTATGCCCATATAAACTATTTGGGATTATCCAATATCTTTACAAATGGAGCTGATTATCCCATTAAGCTGAACTCTTACTATAAATAGTTTTTAATACCAATGTAGATTTGTGGGGGCCAGAGCAGAGGGGTGGAGGGGATAAGTGTTTCTGGCAATGTTTTTTATTTGATGCCCCCCCCCCCCCCTTCATCCCTTCCTCCCGACACATTCACACTCACCAGCTCTCTATTGCGCCCCGTGGTCCTTTCTGTACACTGTGAATACTCTACACTAATACCATTCTCCAAATGTCAGAATGGGAGAGCATAAAAACCTCTGCTTTATGATTTTATTTTTCACCTCCAGAAAAAAAAAGAACGAGTCCAGGACAGGAGAGGGTTTTCTTTTATTCTGTCTCTGCCTCCATCTCACTCTCTCTCTCTTCTGTCCGCCGCGCTCAGTTTTCTCAATTCCTGCTTCATTCTATTCCATTTATTCATATTCAACAGTCAATCATTTTCTGAAAAAAGAGAGAGAGAGTGAGAGTGAGGGAGGAAGGCAGAGAGAAATCCGGAGATTGCAGATGGAAGTGGTATTTTTTTTTCATGTTCTTATCCTTCCGCATTTGAACCGGCGATGTGGAAAAGCGCTAGGAGCACCGCTTTACATAGCAGCCTCCCTCTCATCAAAAGCCGCCAATCGGGCCTAAATCAGCATGCAAAATGCCACTCAACCCTGTAGCCTTTATTAAAGTTTGCAGGGACTCAATTTGAGATAGCGATCGTTCCTATTAAAAAGCCAAATGTAAGATAGTTTTTTTATATAAATCTCAGGGTGGAATGGAATTGTTAATCAGCATAGGCTGATGTGATTTCTCTGTCACAAATCCTGCCCAGGGCTCAGCGGCACACCAGCTTTACCGTAACTTCGGGCTTAGCAGTCGCCACGGAAACCAGGGGAGGAGGGTATAGGGAGGTGGAGGGGGTGAGTGGATCCGGGTGGAGTGTGTATGTGTGTGTATATGGTGTGAGGGGGTGTGGGTTGGGTGATGGGGTTGGAGGAGGGGGGCTCGGCTTAGCCGCCCCCCCACCCCACCCTACCACCACCACCAGCAGCCTCCATCAGCAACCCTTCTTGATGAGAAGAGAGCTGATAACAGAGCTTGATTGGATTTGAGGCAAAGTGCTGGAGTGTGTTTTATTTTGGCGGGGCTGAAAATTCAATCTCTGACCTGTGGCCTGAAAAAGACTCAACAAAATAAAAGAACAGTCACCTTACATGAAATTTCTTTTGAAGGTGTAAAAAAAATATATATATGCAAAAGCTTTTATTTTTGTCTGGAGTTCTTTTTTGTTTTCAGGCTTACTTTGGTTGTTTTCCTGTGTTTTGATTTCTCTGTGAGGGGGCCCTGCTGGAGAGAGTGTGAAATTGGGTGGCCCCCTAGTGTGACCCAAGAGTTGGGTTTTAAAAAAAGGATAAGAGTGGATGACGCCCCTCCCTTTCGGTTTCCACCACCAACCCCCTTCCCAAACTGTTGGCCTTCATCCTGCCTGGCACGGCCTCCAGTTTGTGGGCTGAGCTGCGGACCCTTGGCCCCACTCAGACCCCTTGGTTCTCTGGATCGGTATCAGCCATGCTTCGAGAACAGCACCAGCTTAACCTCCCAAACCACCCATACGTCTGCACATAGACACATTGAAAGGGAGGCACAAAGTGTACACATGTGGGAGTGGATTAAAGAAAATGCACAATAAGGACTGAATGAGTGCAGTCATGCTACAGTGTCAGTTCCTCTTATCCAATTTTGCTGCACAGCCATAAAGAGGTCATCCTGTTGTAGATGCGATGGTACACAAATGAAGCTAAAGCTTGCGGCTGATTTGTTCACATGTGCAGGAAAGGCTGGCCAAGGATATACGATCCCATGATGCATTTTTGGATTGGTGGGCCAAAGAAGAACCAAACTCCTCCATCGCTCCATTGCGAGAAATAAAATGCATGGAGGTGGCAGATCCCATGGAAACACAACCGAAATATGCATCAGAAAGTCTGCAAAGAAGATTCATTTTTAATTATCTCTGTTTATATACATATGCCAGCGTATGCACTGCGTTTGCAATCATAATTTGACGACCTTCCCCATTAGCAGAGCTGCTGTCTAGCCAATCTTGCCTGCCTCTCAGTAATTGAATGTGATTTTAATGGTGAGAAGCCCGTGTGCACTGTAATCCAACACTAGAGAAGGGAAGATAATGCCAGCGGCTGTCAGGCGAAGGGTTAGCTTGTCTTAAGTATCAGGGCAACACATTTAGGTGGAGTGGGAAGGTTTGTAGAGTCAACTTGTGCAGGAATTATCAGAAAAAATTGGGATCTCATCTTGCCAGTTGAGCAGTGACCGGAAAGAGGTACAAGCTCGATTACAGCGTTCATGTTGTTGGGGTCAACAAAGAGCTTAAGAGTTTAAGAGTGTTTGTAATGATGCACATTCCCTGCTTTTGTCTCTGTCTGTGTTATTGTCGTCTGTGGTTTGGATTAGCAGTTCTCTAACCCTGGCATGGAGTCAGTAGCCGTCTCTGTCTGATGATGTCACAAAGCTCTTAGCTGATGGTTATCTGTTGGTTTGGCTGAGCCCCGCCGGGTTTGGCTTAGCCGCGGTGTCTTGTGGTGTTGTTAGCGGGCTTGTGGTGCACAGGGCTGGTGATTGCATTCATCGCGCTGCCATAGGACACATTATCAAGCGGAGTGATGGGATAGATTGGGGAAAAAAAGGGGAAACCTTTGCCATCTTGTGTGAACCCCAACCAACTGACTGAGTTAAACAATCCCAGTTCTCACTTAGATCTGCAAGTGGTGTTTTAAGGGGACAACGAAAAATCTCTGAACTGACTTATTGCATGAAGGCCAGAGCCAAAGTAGAGTTAAAAAATGAAAAACAACTAGGACAGAACACAAAACTGTGTGGAAAAAAAGAAAAATGAACTCAACAACTGGGTAAATGTAACGTTCATTGCCTCCCCCCTTTTTTTAAGAGCTTCTTTCTCATGCTAACTTGACCTGTAGACATCATTCCTGCCTTTATGTGTTTGGATAGATTGCAAAAAAGGGGAAACCTTGGCTTCCCTATTCTTAAAAAGAATTATTATTGTGTGGCGCCGGTAGCGTAGTGGTTAGTGTGCGCGCCCATATACGGAGGCTGGGGTCCTCTAAGCGGGCAGCACAGGTTTGAATCCGTCCTGTGGCTTCTTTCTCACGTCATTCCCAACTCTCTCTCTCTCTCCCCAATTTCTGACTCTATCCACTAACTTGTCTTCAAATTAAAGGCATAAAAAGCCCCAAAATAAACCTTTATAAAAAAGATTGAGCTAAAATCAAGAGGAGTCTTGAGGGTCAAAGGGAATGCGTGAAACAGCCGTTTCCTGACGACCGAAACTATTTGGCAAAGGCCGAAATTGGGCAAAAGAATCCTACTGTAGGTCTTACATTGTAGTATAATCTTTAAAATGAGACACTAAGGGTGCTAGGATTCAGTACAGTGATGTCTTGGGAGAAAAAAAAAAGGACTCTGAACTCGTTCATTTTGAATTTTTTGAAAAGAAAAAAAAAGAAAGCAACAGCTGGGTGATTTTGTGTTGCACCTTTTTCCTATTCTTGTAAAGCAAAGTTGAACATTTAGCCTGAACTTTTTTTTTTTTTTAACTCAAAGACATCATTCCATTTTACTCACATTTCTTTAAAGTCTTTGTGATGTCCATTTTTGTAAATTTAATCAAAGTCTAACTCGACACAGAAGCTGTGTCATTTCTACCTTTATGTTTTTGGAAAATGGCAAAAAGGGGAAACCTGAACCATCCCGGGTCTAAAGCAGAAACCAAAGGCGCTGAGAGGAGGTGGTGTCTTTAAGGAACGAGAAAGGACTCTGAACTGTAAAATGACATCGTTTAACTGGACTTCTTGGCCTTGAGAATGCAAAAAGAAAAGAGAAACATGTTGGAAAGAAAAGAGTTATGACTGACACAGCCGGGTTCGCTGCTTCTTTCACTTATGTCTCTGTCATCGTTTTCTTTTCTACTCAGTAATCTCGTGAAGCAACGTTTAACACTAAACATCAACCTTCAGACGTCTCTCATACTTTCAAGTTGTTTTAGTACAAGTTTGTTGGGCTTTTTACTTCATAAACTTTACTTAAGCAATTTGTAATCAAGCATATCAGATGCCATGCATCTGGGTCTGATGTACTCATCCTCTGACCTTTTTTTCCCCCTCTGTCACTTTGGAACTAAAAGTCCCTGAGTCATGTGGGAGCTTTTGTGCATGCTTGTACAGCTTTAGAAGTAAAAAAATATAGAAATCAATGATTAAAATCATTGCAGATGTGTGGGCATCTGTCTCTAATACGTATGATTCTTTCTTTTTGTTGAGTCTTTTCAGCTCTCTAGAACCTAAAGCTGGACTTTGCCTTCATTGTCTTTACGTGCTTTATCTGCTCTGGTTTAATTTTTACCCTCTCCAACTGTTCTCTATTTTCTTCTTCTCTTTAACATAACAAGTTGTGATAGAGAGCCATATGTCTTAAATATGTCGTATTCATTGCATTTCCTCCCTGCATGAACACAGCAGAGGTCCAGCAGATTGTCTGTATTAGTATCCACGCAGCAGGCTATATGCATCCCATACAGTGCAGCCTCCTCACATCAGCACAGAGCTGGAGGACAATCTATTGTCTCCGGTCTGAGGGAGAATACACATCCACACCAACAGACAAACATACGTAGCTTTTGGGAGTGTTGTTGCAGTATATTTCCTCTTCTCTCTCCTCTGTATGATATGTTTACCAAATACCTGTTTAGAATGCGGCGGTGGCTGCGCCGCGCGCTCCCTTCCAGTCCCCGAGGATGCTCGGCGGTAAATGGCGGTATTATTTGTCAGCTCTGGCAGTGTCTTGAGGCTGCTTCAGAGAGATACAAGGAGGCAACTGATAAGGAGAGCATCAGAAGGGCAGTTAATTGCCTCCAGTCTCCGGGAGCTGGGGAATATTTAAAATCTATGGGATTAAAGACAGATTAAAAACTGCAGAAGCAGTGGGCCCAATGGCGCTTAAAGATTGCAATCAGCAAGGGTAATGGCGGAGAAGAAGGAGGGGAGAGAGAGGAAGAAAAAAAAACACTGAACGAATGCGGGCGGCAGGGGTGGGGAGGAAGAGAGGGAGGGTGAAAAAAAATGACAGATAGGAAATTCAGATCCGCTCCTAATGCCCAGGGTTCCATCTTGTAAGCACGATTCATCTACGTGTAAATCGTTTTTTTCCCGTCTTTTCGTTTTCTTTTTCTTTTTTCCCCCCTCCCCTCCTCATCCGAGGCCTGCTTTGCTTTGCTAGCGTTGCAGACGCCGCCACTGCTGCTTCTCCGGCGCTTTGCTCGGCAGCCTCCTTATCAGTCCATCAGTGAATTAAAAAGCGCTTCTCCCTATGAGGATTAAGGAGGTTGATTGAAGACGGTACGAAAACTAGCTAATAAGTCGAAAATGTCAGAAGGGCACTCTATCGAAACTGTGTACTTTTCATAATAAAGCTGACGAGAAAGGGGGAGGGGGGGCAAGAGGGGAACGGGAGGGAAGGGAGGGGGTGAGTGAGTGAGGAGGGAAAAGGGGAAAGAAACTGTCATGTCAGATGTGGCGGAAGGGGAGGACAGACGAGAACCAAAATCCTGTTTTTCAGGCGGTTCAAAAGGGAGGCGACTCCTTTTTTTTTTTGTCGTGGTCCTCGGTGTAAAAATGGTCATATATTGGGAACAAAGAAGAGGCAAAATGGCAGCTTCCTCCACCTCAATCTGGAGGAATTACGGCCTCACAGCTCGATGCTACGACAGAGGAGCGGGCTGCGTTATCATTAGCGATATTAATGACATCCCAAGCTTATCGGCGGCATCTGAAGGCATCACAAATTACAGAAGAAAGAAAAACATGGGCCACATACACTGATACGTCTCTGTTTGGGTTAAAGAGGACAAGATGTGCCGAATCCTGAATTGTTTTCCCACCTTATCAGAGACCCACTCACTTAATCCTGTTAATGACTACATGAGATACTTAAGGTATCGTCTCCAAAATCAGCCATTCGCTGCACATATCAGCAAAAAATCTGCAGCCGTTTTTTTTTTCTTTTTATAATCCATTTTTTTCCCACTCTCACTCCCTCTCCTCTCCTCTCCTCTGCTCCTGTCTGCAGTCTTTGGTTGAAAGATTAGCCTTATAAATTATGCATTGCTGGGTAGTGGGGGTAATCCGAGGCAGAGATAGAATCGCCAGAGTGTCGAAGGGGGCATCGGGGAAGCAGCGCCACCATCATAAATATGAAACAGATGTTGGGTGACATTTAAAAAAAAAAGAAAAAAAAAAAAAAGTGGATCCAATCCCCTCCTCTGCTGCGTCTGGTGTTTTAAATGGAGGGAAGAACCTGACATCCATCGCAGTCACTCTCCCTCACCCACCAATACTTCCCTCATAGTCTCTCTTTTTCGCCGTAATCCTGTGGAACCAGCGATGCATAGATTATACTCTTGCTTTATTCAGCATGTGTCGTTTTGGCGTGTTTGAGCCCTAAAAAACCTCTAAATGCCAGCTCCTTCAATAACATCTAAAATGGCATCTAATCTACCCTGATTAAGGTCTATTTTAAACGATCCTTTTAGGAACGAAAAATTAAATGACGCCTTAAGGAGGTGGAAAATACACATGCGGGCGTGTGAATGTGAGGGTTATGTAAATGCAAGATGTTTCAGATACAAGGAGATGTTGAGATTCGAGATTGTGGATGAGTATAAGGAGCTGCAGCGACGATAATGCTCTGCTAATGTGTTTGGACGGGCGGCGTGGTTTGCGGCGTGCGGGTGTGATTGTTCTGCAGCTGGCAGCGGCCCTGAGGACTCCTCGCCGGTGTCTTTCATGGCAGAATGAGAAAGAAGATGCCACAATGAAGATCGTCCCTCTCATCCCGCTTTGTCTCGTTCTTCTCTGCCACTTCTCACAACGGCCTCGACTCCATTCTGCCGCGCTCCACAAAGGCTCCTGTTGTTGCCGCGCATTGTCAAGCATTGTTTGCCGCTAAAAAAATGAAGATAATGCTCGTTGGAACGGCGCTCATGCCTTTGTTTGCGGCTTCCCTTTCTGTGCTTTCTGTCGTGCTTAAGCGGTGAAAAGACACCTTGAGGGCAGGAGTGACTCATTGAGGGGTTAGGAGTCAAGTTCTTGTTAGTAAGCAATCAAAACCTGTAAGATGAGCTGCATACTGTGCAGCCTCGGATGAGCAACATATGCAAAGCTCCAGGGATATATGAGTGATTGTGATTCTGGGAAAAATGAGTTAAAATGGGTTTAAACTGTTGTGGTCAGTAACATCGTCCTTGTGTGCTTAGGTTAACACTTATTCAGTGACGGTGGTGCATTGTTCTCCGGGGTGGGCACAATTTCTCTAAAATAGACCAGGATGTATATCTTAGTTTGTTAGCTTGATGCTAAAACATACTGGAAAATACCATTCACTGGCTAACAGAATTAGCATCACATTGCGGTAATTTAAACTTTTAAACGATGCATTTTCCTTTACATACAGGCATATGTTTCCTAAACTCTGTGGAGACAAAGTTTAAAAAACTGCTGAGTCATGCTGTGTGCGCTGCTCTGATCCATCTTTGTAAACAGTCAATGCTCTGATCCAGTGACGCTGCATGACTCGCTCTTCATGTCTCAGTTCATGGGACGTATCCCTCTGCTGACTTCTTTTGGGTGGTGGTGTGTAATGTGTTCATGGATGCTTTTTTCCCCTTGGCTCCTCGATGCTCCTGTCTCTAGTACTGAAGAGGAGCAAATGTGCATGTGCAACTTACAACGCGAGTTAATGGAGCCTTGGAGCGCTGGTTCTAGATCCAAGACCGGAAACACGTCACCAGTCAGTAACCTTAAGACACACAGAAGTTTGAAATCTACACTTTAATTTCAGATTATACATTTTACTAAACTACATAATATTTACCATGCCCTTTTAAATAGTACATTTATGTACAGTGAAGGTCGGTCACTCTACTTGTGGGGAGTGGTTGGGCGGCGCCCTAGCCCCTTAGCACGGAAATGTCGAAAACATCTGAAGTACTTTCATATCATCCAGTGAAACACACAAAGCATCGATAGTCTGACGACTCACATTGAATGGATGTAAAGGTGCTGCCGTATAGAAAACAAGGCCTGTTGGGTTTGGAATTATTGCTTAGTCAGCCTTTTTTTGACTTTTTTGAGATTCTTGGTTTGGAAATGTTGTTGTTTTTAAATCTGTCTTCATTTTGAATTGGCCAATTCTGCATCACAGGACGTCGGGCAGCTTGAAGCAGAGTTGTGAACGCTTGAGCTGAAAGACGACTTCGGAAACAACAACACAAAACCGTACACAAGCTTCATGACTGTGGACTGTGAGGATTACGTTTGAAATATGTTCTGCTCTCCATGAATCCTGGGAAGAATCGTGAAATATTCTGTGTTAAAAGAAACTATAAATGCTCAAACATATCCTGGCTTTAGAGGATGTGACAAAGGAAAAGAAAACAAGCGTTGAGGGTATAAAAAAAAAAAAAGGAAATACTCGATAAAAGTAAAAAGTGGGAGCAGGTGACGGAGGAGGAAGAAGAAGAAGGGGATGATGGAGAGTATGATAGAGAGACAGAGAGAGTGATGGCCTAGAGAAAGTGTGATAGCAGCAGGGGAGAGTGATGGAGCGAGCCGAGTGTGAGTGTGTGTGACTCGAGGGGCTTCGCTGAGCCCTCCCCCGGCCTGTCACTCAAAAAGGAATGAGGAGGTCTTATCTCTTTCGCACACGTGACCCCTAACCTGACCTCCCTATACTCCTCGTCCTCCCTCCCTTTACCTATTCTCCATCCATCCCTCCTCCTCGGGCTTTTTTTCATCTCTCCTCCGTCACCTCAAATATTTTATTCACTGATTTAAAAAAAAAAAATCTCTGTAGTGAAAATGTATCATTTTGGGTCTTTTTCTTCTTCTTCTTTTTGGTGTGTGAAGAATCGACAGAGTGCTCCCTCTCTCCTGCAGAGAAACGATAATCTAAGAGGAAATGGAGGAAACATCAATGTCTGTGTGTGTGTGTGTGTGTGTGTGTGTGTGTGTGTGTGTGTGTGTGTCCAGTAGCTACATCGTTCAATATCCTCATCAGCACACACACAAGTACAGTACATGCAGTATATACACAACCCTCACCTGAGGCTGCAGGGTAACTACGGCAACCAGACCAGCACGGTGTGAGCTCACATGCCTCATTGACAGAGCTGTAAATCTGCCAGGTCATCTGCAGTATCACACACACACACACACACACACGCACACACACACACACACACACACACGCACACAGTACAGGTGTTATAAATCTACAGGTTGTACTCGTCACTAATGAGGACGATAAATTGGCTGCATGCAAGCTTAGCGGCGTGATGCAACGTTTGCAAAGTGTGCAGGGTGGATTTTAAAACAGTGCACCGTGGCAAAAGTAACGTGACCCAGCTCATCAGCTGACAACGACAATAAGCTCGGCATCGAGGAACCGAAAGACACACGGACAACATCAACCTGAATGTTATGATTTCCTCTGTTTGGTTTGTTTATCCCTTGTTGTCGTTGCTATGTTTCTTTTTGTCTTTCGTATCCTCGTGTTTCTCTGTGTCCTGGGTGTTTTTTCTGGTGATAATACAGTGTCTATTTAGCCTCAGTGTTTCCTCTGGACCTCAACAAGGTGCCGGGAGCGGATGAAAATCGGCGTCTTTTTAAAAAAAGTTTCTTTAATCAACAGAGCTTATTAGCTTATTATGAGTGTTTTTTTATGTGTGTATTCTGAGTTTAGTCTTAATATTTGAATTCCACTCTTCACGTTTCCCTCTTTTCCTTATGAATTTCATGCATACTAAGAGTTATATGTATATTCTTTTTATCGTTTGGCTGCAATGCTAAAGGTTTCAAAGTTGTATCTTATTCCAGAAATGTTAACTGAGTATTTAAAGTGCAAAAATTAATCTTCAACCTCTTTTTTTTTTCTCCTTGTGCCTCTTCCTGGTACACTTTGTTACATTACAGGTATTAGTCTTACCTTAGTGAACCTAATAAACTGGCAACTGAGAGCAGAACTGAAAATAAAACCCTGCACTCACTCATTTGTAATCATAAAACTTTATGTGGACCTGCTCTGAGGCCATGCACGTATACGCTCTAACACGCACACACACAGTCACCTGCAGAGGAGGGGGTGTGTCTGTTCCAGTTAGCGGTCCTACCTGCAGTCACATAAGGAGTAATTAGACAGGTAGGAGGAGGGCCATCCATTAGCCCCCGCTGTCTCCCAGCACAGAACAGAGGAGAAAAGCACACCTCCAGCTGCAGGGCAGGAGTTCTGTATGAAACCAGCTCAGAGACGTCAGACTGAGGCTGTGAAGACGGGGTTAAAACTGAGGACTCAGGGGTCACTCATGAGGGGTCTTTACTGTCATTTTAAAGGTTTCTGCAACTGGAGTACATGAAACATACCTGGTGGGTCCTCCATGAGTAATACTGGAATCAATATCTGACTCAACTGATCCCTCACAAAAGAATTTCTTCTTCATCTGGTTGAATTTTAGCTTCTGTAACGAGATATCCCTCAGCAGCTATTTCAGTTGTGCTTGAGCGTTACTTTTGAGGTATGTTGTGTGTCCGATATCTTCCTTCAAATATGATGTAAGATCTGTTTTATTCCTCGTTTCAAAGTATCCTCTTTAGCCAGATGTACTTGATGATCAAGGTTAAACCATCCAAAACTCTTTGAAACAAGCTCACAATGATGTTACGGTTATTTGTAGCTTGTGATGCATTACTTCTCAGAAGTTTTAAGTACCATCAGTGAATGAGAACAGCCTCTCTGCATCCGGCTCGTGCTCGTGCTTGCTTAAAATCTGCACTTTGACATCCCACCTCGCTCACTTTATTTTGCCTGCCTCTGATAAATAAATCAATCAACATAAAAAAAGGTTCTGAGAGTGGTTTTTGTCAGGTATGTCACCTCTCCTGCAGATCTGTGTTTTCTGTTTGTACCTCTCTGCTGTCAAACTGTAAACCGACAAACTTTGCGGCTCTTCCCGCTCCGCCTTTGCCTCGTGGCTTACTTTCAAACAGAGGTGAGAGGGGTGGGGGAGGGGGGGAGATATGGGGCTAATACAACAATCCCCTGGTACATTTCTCGCTCATTGTCATGCCATTCAGTAATGGTTTTCTGCAGAAGGACTTTGTGCCCGTCAGAAGAATCCAACAATTTGTCAGATTGTTTGAACAGCGGCGGAGTTATCCATCCTCTGTGAGAATTACGAGCGAACACTGAAACTCAGTGGGAGTTTTCCCTCTCTCCATTCTTCCCCTCCCAGTAAAACAAACATTTGAAGGCTTTTGTGTCGCCTGTCTGTATTTTAACATTTCAAAACGTTGTCTTCTTACGGGTGATCTAAACTATAATCACCTTGACATCCGTCAAGCTCCAGCATGAAACAATGCCGCCCGGCTGCTCAGAACTGAACATCAATAAGCTTAGAGGCACGCTGCCTTTTTTCCCCGACGCCGATTTACACTTTAATGCAAATAGCCGGCTTTGTACTCTCCATATGAAAGGTGTTATTAAATCTTATTTTGCATTATTCTGGGGTTGGGGGGGATAAATCTATCAAAGGGTTCAGAATTCAATAACTTTCCTTTTTTTCCGTTGTTTTTATTTATTCAAAATTTTAATTAAGTTTTGATTCTGAATGCGTTGGGGGGTAAATTGGCAACTAGTGACAGGAGAGAGAAAGAAGAAATCCCTCTGAAGTTTTTCTCCCCCCCCCTCCCACAGCTTGCTCCCATTTACTCACTGTCAAAAGCACTTTTTGTAAACGGAAACTGCACTTTTTTTCAGGTTCCTAGGGAGGCTTTGGAACGTATGAGGGAGGTTCAGAGGCTGCAGGAGAGCTTTTGGGTTGGGTGGAGGTCCTTCAGGTCAAACAGGGTCAATTCTTTCTGAACCTGGCTCATCATGTTGTAAATTTATGGTCCACCCCCCCACACCTTCCTTCAGGCCCCAGCTCCACCCGGGCTACTGTAGGAATTATTCATCTGCCCCCTGGCCTCAGAGCTCGGCTGCCTGCACGGTTTTACTCTTTAACAGCAGAGACAGATGCATGATGGTGGTCCAACAGAGGAGATGAAACGTTGTATGTTCTGTTCTGATGAATATCATAAAGACAAAGTGACATAATGTGTGGATTTTTATTTCATCCAATCTCTCTTTAATCTCTGCATCACAAACACCTCCGCCCACCTTCAATAAAAAGTCTTTATAATTGTGTTTATATTCCTGGTTAATCGACTCTTGTGGTTTTATTTATCCATCGATTGAGGTTACACGTTCTTTACTACAAGAACAATGTATTTATTTATATTGTTCATATTCACATCGTCATTTAATTATGTTTTTTAATTCTGTTATTAAATGCTGAATGAAATAAACTTCAAACTTAAAAAAAATTGTTTTAAAAATATTTATTAAACTCTTTTTTATCTGATGGAGTCGATGTCACACAGATCAAATACAGACGCATGACCGTGACGTGTAATTTATTTAAATGTAATGCAAAATACAGTTTTCAGTATTAAACATAAGCCATAATAAACTAATTCACCTTAGCTTTTATTTAGATCTTTTAGACTTATCTTTGGGCTTTTTGTCCCGTTATTGGAGAGACAGTGGGTACAGTCAGAAATCAGGGAGAGAGAGAGTGGGTAATGACATGCATGAAAGGAGCAACAGGTCGGATTTGAACCTGAGCCACCCGCTTAGAGGACTACAACTTCTGTACATTGGGCACGCGCACTAACCACTGCGCCACCAGCTCCCTGTACCTTAGTTTTTAAAAGGAGATCAAGGTTTTAAAAAATAGTAGAGATCTGGCACGTTTTTATCAGAACTCAACTTGACTTGTGAATATTAGTCTTTGCTTATTTTGTGTTTATTGTTGATATTTAATGTCGTACATTTGTACATAGAGAGCACAGTTCACCAAAGTAAAAGTCCTTGTGTGTGTGTGTGTGTGTGTGCGTGCGTGCGTGCGTGCGTGCGTGCGTGCGTGCGTGCGTGCGTGCGTGCGTGCGTGCGTGCGTGTGTGTGTGTGTGTGTAAGCATACCTGGACAATAAAGCTGATTCTGTTGGCCATGTGACATCTCTTAGATGAAAACAAATCTGAACAGGCCAATCAAACTGTGCAAATACACTGCAGGTTGAAAACCAAACAGTTGAATAAAGAACAAACAAGTTAGACACCAAAAAGCAAGAAAAAGTTTAGAAGTATCATTTTTTTAAAGACATTTTTGGGACCTTTATTGAATAGGACAGCAAAGGGCGGAGGTCGGATTTGAACCCAACAGCCGCTTCAACTTGGACGATAGTCTCTGTACACGGAGTGAGCGACGTAACCTCTCGGGCTTTTCGACCCCCAGAATACGTTTTTATTTAAAGCTGAAGATTATGTTAGCGCTGTGAAAACATAAGAACATGAACGTTAATGAAAGGTAAGACTGAAAATGAAGCAAAGTGACGTCTAATTCAAGTCGTCAAAGTATCAACAAAGATCGGCATGAACTGTGTATTTAACTAACTATTGATTCAACTCTGGAGATGTACTTGTGCTCCATCACTGTGCGGTGTTAAAGCTGTGTGTGGAATATTTTAGTGAGTCATGTACTGAAAGCATGACCTGGCCATGTAGAGCAGTCTGACTGTACGGAGGGGTGGGGTCTGTCACTTTCTGTGTGTGTATATATAAATGTGTGTGTTTGGGGGGGTTTTGGTCTGAGTGGAGGTGTCAGATGTTGGCTGCGGTCTCTGAAAACAGCCCTAAAAGCCTTGTGCTTTCAATTAAAACATCCATCACGGATTACTCACACAAAAACATACCTTCAGCCTGCTAAGAGTGGTGCCTGTTACTTACAAAGGGCTTACAAATCCCACCTCGCTGCCTCGGGCTACGGCATCTCACTAACACACACTCTAACACACACTCCTCTCGCCTTCTTCTTCTTTTCCCCTCCGTCTCTGTCCTCCTCTTTGCTTTTGTGTTGAATAAAAACAGAGTGACCCGCTGAATGAAACGATAACCAGCGGAGGTTATTTTTAATTTGATGAATGGCGGCAGACGATGAGGTGGCTCGTCTCGGGGCCCTTTCTGCAAAGGAATGCGACGTTGCCGGAGTCGGGCTGTCAGACAAGTTGGGAAACCCACACCGCTTTATAGACAATACTCCCAACTCTGACTCCCTGCCCCCCCCTGCCTCCCCTCGGCGCTACCAGACAGCATGTTGGGAGGAAGTAACTGAACCCGTGGTCGGTGTGTGTGTGGCAAGAAATGCCTACCGTAGTGGTCTACATGTTTTTTACTCCTTTTCACAGGGGCTCAGGTGACGTCTGAACCAGAGGATGCTGATTTGAATCACCGCCCCACACTCGAGATTCAGTGGATCACAAAACAACCAATCATGTCACTGATTTGCACATATACAAAATATACAATAACCTTTACACTCCTCGACTAGCCATGACTGTAGCTGAGCATTTTAACTGCAAAATGAGTCAATTAATTGCATCCTCAATTTACAATAATTCTGCACATTGCTGCTTTTTTAAAATCAATTTATTCAAGCAGTCAGATTAATCTGAACCCTCTGTTTATTCCTCAAGTGCTTTAAGAATTCAGACAGTCAATAAAAAAAGCTGCATATTTGCAAAACACTTAACATCTACAAAAACACCAAGAAAAGTATTTTTACCTGCAGCTTTAACAAAACTAAACATGTAATATATGCTGACCAATCATATAGTAGATAAGTCAGTATCTCTGTACTGGCTTCACCTGCAGCACTGTGTCTCAAGTATGAAATAAGAAGAGGTGCACTTTCATTTGGGATCATGTTTGCAGCTGTATAACTCAGCACAGTGCTTTTAAAGGAGTCAGTTCCGTATTGATAAGTTCTTGTCTATAACAGGTTTAAAGATGTGGGAGGAAGTTGTGTCAGTGGATTCTGGCAAAATAAAAGCTCACTCAGTGAGAGTTAAAGGAGAAAAATGGAAACACTGCTTGATGCTAAGTAGGATAAGCAGTGACATTTCTGCATTTTATGAAATGTTTCTATGTGAAAGCGTGTGTGCATCGTGTTTACTGCGAGAGGAACAGACGGCCGAGCACATCTTCGTTCTGCATTTAGGCATCAATTTACTGAGTGTGAGGGTTTTCACTGCAGTGAAGTTAGTCTGAAGACCGTCTGAATATCCAACAATCAAAGTATATGTGTATCTGAAGTCTCTCAATAAGCTCCTCCTCAGTTATTTTGGACACAATTTCTTAGTTTTAAAAAACTGAAGTACATCCATGAATCCATCCGACTAATTATTTATCGATGTCCAGAATACCTCTCAAAATGTGCAGGTCTAATAATTGCACTCTATAGTGACACACACACCTCTCCTGCAGCTCTGCATGGAGATTAAGCAGCTGACTGTATTTCCCACGATGATGTCAAACTTTGCATAAATCTGTGGTTCACATTCAGAGTGATTAAAACTGATCAAGCATCAACTATGATCAGTAATAGAGAGGTTAAAGAGGAGGTAAAACACTGTCTTACTGAAGAAGGAAGGATGTATGAATGTAAATGGTGGTGGGGGTGAGATGATGCTGAGTTTGCAGTAACCACACATCCCCCCCCCTTCTTCCTGTTTAGTGTATCATATTCATTTCCAGATAAAGCGCGCTCAGAGGCTACTGTTGGCCTCGGAGATATATACTCCCCGACTCGGCTTTGAGCGCAGACGACCGTCGATGCATTCTCCCTCCAAACCTCCCTCTCAGATCAGCCCGTGTTTACATAG
Source organism: Tautogolabrus adspersus (assembly GCA_020745685.1). Lineage (NCBI taxonomy): Eukaryota > Metazoa > Chordata > Actinopteri > Labriformes > Labridae > Tautogolabrus > Tautogolabrus adspersus. The sequence goes on from CM036555.1 coordinate 18,959,401, forward strand.
CATTACCATATATTAAGCCTCGCATTTTCATGCATAGTGTCCCTGTCGCAGTTCTGACAGCAGAAGAGAGGGGAGCAGCAACTAGAGGCCCAAAGGGACGGGAGCAGCCCCATTCCCTGCCATTGATATTCATTACAGTAGATCTACAGAGGCTGAATCTGCCTCCCGCCCCCTTGGGGACAGAAACACTTTATGTCCTTATCAGTGTTGGGAACAAGGATTTTCTCCTCAGCTAACAACAACACTGGCTGCAGCTACACTGGCGCTCCCTCTGCCTGCGTTTCTTTAGGGCCTCGGCAGTTAGCGCTGCTTCGAAAATGTGTTTAATCTCAGCGAACACAGCCCACCTCGCTGCAGATAAGGTGAGGTTGGGCCGTCTGCAGATGACCCACACCTCCAGACGTCCACACACAGACACACACACACACACACACACACACACACACACACACACACACACACACACACACACAGGTAAACCCCCATTGGTTCCCCATGTATACGCTCTCTCCACACAACGGTGCACAGCTCAGACCGTCACCAATCTCCCATGAATTACCTGCAGCTCCTGCAGGCAAAAGCAATCACATGTTGTGTTTGTGTGTTTGTACGTGTTCAGACTCAGGCTCACTTTGCCAATATTGACCTTTGGAGAGAAAATCTGATGTAAACTGACCAAGGTTTTCTTGTTTGCAGCCTCTGACTTGGACTGTTTGCTGCAACAGATAGGGAGAAATTCATGACGTTCTTTAATTCAAATCTTCAGGTAGTTAAATGCAGAATAGAAGCCGAGTTAACAAGCTAAGAAACAGCTTCAACCACTGAAGGATGAAAAAGGAGTGTTGATTTTAATCAAGGGTGTTGTTTGAAACTTTAAGCCTCTTAACAACAGCTCTGAGACAATAAATATTCGTTATCCTGGCGCCTGTTTCCAATTCAAGGTGCCCTGAATTAGTCTGATAACATTTTGGATTGGAGTTGCCTTTTGAAACATTTTTCTTTCCTGACCAGTAGCAGCATCACAATAACCACTTAAGTTATTGTTTTATTTATCACCTCAAGAAGTACCAAGAGTGAGAATCTTATGTCCATGGGGATGTTTGGTTGGCTGATTGATTGATTAATTGGGGTCAGCCCTATGTTCCCACAGCCCAATGGTCCCACAGGGTTACGGTTAGGGAAAGGGAACATAGGGCCTAATTTTGAAAAAAAATCGTAGAAATGTGGGAACATAGGCATGCTCCCGATTAATTGATTGAAAGAACTTTAATGTCAAAGTCTGAAACTGGACTTGCTTCACGGATGGAAATGGACACCAGAATTCAAATCCAGTAAAAAAAACAGTTTCAACCAACACAAAGTTGTGTTTCCTAAATGTACCGTAAGTATTTTTTTAACCTAAAACTCAACTGAACTGCGACCATTTCACATTTTAATCTCTTATTAGAAAAAGAAGAAAATAGATGCCAAAGGAAGCCTTGTGTGATACAACAAAGGGTCATGACTAAGCATCAGTGTGTGACAGCCTGGGACGACAAAGAGTAGATTACACTGACTGAACCTTCTGCAGACCTCTTCAGAGTAAAATAAATGTAGTGCTTGTGCTTTGTTTCCCCAAGAGGACAATAAAGTTGATCGTTTAGTGTTGTGTTGTATTATCGTATTATGTTGCATAGTGTCCTAACGTAAAGTATCGTGTCGTCTTGTATTGTAATGTTTAAATTGCACCGTGCTGTGTCGTATTCTATCATGTAAGGTGTCGTATCGTATTAAATCGGATCATGTCGTAAGGTATTGTTGCGTAATGTATTGTTGCGTGTTTTATCGTATTGTGTCGACTTTTATCGTAATGTATTGTAACACACCGTGCCGTATCATATCCTATCTTAATGTATCGCGTCGTATCATATCGTGTCGTATCGTAATGTATCGTGAAGTGTCGTGTCATATCCTATCTTAATGTCTCGCGTCGTATCATATCGTGTCGTATCGTAATGTATCGTGAAGTGGCGTGTCATATCCTATCATAATGTATCGTGTTGTGTTGTATCATATTGTGATGAATTGTATTGTGGTGTATCCTGTCGTAGCGTATCGTGTCGTCTTCAATTGTAAAGTCATTACAAGTGCTAGACGATACAAGAAAACAGCGTAGGAGGACGGCAGAGACAAAAAATAATAATACAAAATAAAGATACTGAGACATCAACTGACAGAGACTACAACCAGCAAAGACATTACAAAACTATACGAAACACATAAAAAAGAAGTAAAAGAAGCGATAGAGAGAGAAGGAAGGGGAGGGGGAGATGATGCTTTTGTAAGGTGGACTTACAGCAGGGTGTATGGTATGTGTTGAATATGTTGATGTTTGATTAGTGTTGAGGTGTGAGAGTTTGTGTAATGATTATGTTTTAGGAGTAATTGACTGCAGCCGGGGTTTTGGGGCCCTCGAGTCCACTGTTGTTGATTTGAGGGTAGGATGGAGTGAGAGGGCGATGCTGTCGTCTTGTATTGGATCGTATTCCTGTGTTGTATTGCACCCTGTTGTTCTCTATTGTATCGTAAGCCTGATGAACACAAAATCCCCATTCATAAATGTTTCCTCTATTAATATCATCTATTTCCATTCCATATCAATTAGAGTTGCTTTTTGTTATTACAATTACAAAAAGGAGAAAGGAACGTTTGCAGTATCGTTACGTGCCAAAAAGGAACCACAGCTTATTTAAATGAATAATAGGTTTGCATGTGTAAAGTGCATTAGGCAGGTGCCTGGATGTTCACCTGTTCTTGACACCCATCAGGGAGTGTGCGCCTGTCACTGGTTATCTCTTATGTGTATATGTGTGTGTGTGTGTGTGTGTGTGTGGTTTATCAGTTAAGCCCCAAACAGGCAAAGTTCATCCTCTGAATAGATCATATCACACAGTGTTGACAGCAGCGAGTCTTGGGTAAGCCGAGCGCCGTGACGAGCGCCGTGACTTGGCTTTGTGTTGTTTTAGACAGATTTCACAATTAATCACCGTTTTGGCTGCAGATTCCTCACATGCTGCAGCGACTGTGGAGACGGAGAGGCCTCAGCAGAGAGTGGATCGACTTGACTTCACAGCTGGAGTTAACCAACTGGTTGGGCTGACGTAGAGTACTCCAATAGGATCTAAATTAAGGATCTGCAAGAAGGTTAGAACAATATTATTCTGCCCTTCTATTTAAAAGCTTTTCAACAACACCAAGCATTCAGACCAGTTTGACTTCTTCTTTATATGAAACAATAATAACAAGCCATGATGTAAAAACACTCCTACACTTGTTTGATTCTTTATTAAGTGAAATAGAAATGTCTCATGATTAGTTAACGTCTAAAATCCTCAATATGAACTTTTCCCATCAGCACCAACAGAAGATGCAAAATAAGGGATTTAGAGTTTAGCATTTTGACAATTAAATATTGTCCTCAAAGTCTTATTCAACACAAACTGTTATCTGCTGAAATGTACTCCATCAGATCAGTCAGGCATGGATTACTTCCTTATCATTGCAACCACACCATTGAACATTAATGCTGTTTTAAGAATTACAAAGTGTATTATGCCTTGGGATATTGAGCAATAAGATATGATCCAGAGAATACGATTTAGATCTGATTTTTGGGTCGTACGAGTCATTTTTAAGTCGGGCAAAATGTCAGCCCAATCGCGCTTTATTAGTAGTGCAGTGTACAGGGGTGCACGACTGGCAATCACCGACCAATCAGCTGCGTTGGCGAGGTTGGAAGAATTTGGGAAATGTTTGATATGTTTGTCGTTTGACTGCACACACTCGCACAGTGAGAGCAGAGCCGCGAGCCGATTCCCAGACCGTCAGTGTCTAAAATTATATGTACAATGTCAGCACATAAATCATGAGCTTTAGTCGTGCGTAGACGATTCAGTGTGAGCTGACAAGACTTTTCTACAGTCGTGCTGTGTGCAAGGCTAAAAGTGAAATGTGCTATCCAATTAAAATTAGGGACAAATCTGAAATGGTTTTTGTTTTGCATGCAGACAACTACTCCCAAGATTCCCTGTTCCTTTACAAACTTATCAAACACGTCTTTTTCCATGCCATCTGCACCAGTAAGGACAGCCACCCAGTTTCGTGTTCTGTACTTGTGCACTGCGATGACAATCACGATTTATCCATCCATCCATCTTTATTAAGATCGTTTCTTAAGATTGAGTTTAACCAACACCACATGCATTAGTTGAAGGTTTCTTTAATTGCAGTACATTTGTATGTTTTAAAATGTGCATCTTGATTTCTTTCCAGCGCAGTCGCACATAAACTGACCTTCTGAGATCAGTCGTTTGAGCATCTATGAAATCGAGCCACGGACCTCCAATTCAGGGCTCCATGAACCAAGTTCTGAGCTAATTCGACAGCAACTCAGTAGAGTCTGTCTGGCACTCTGTTGAGCTCTACTTTTTTTTAAGCTACATCAATGACTGCAACATATCAGCTGTTGTACAATTAGTGGAGCCTTAGACTCAAATTTAACACAAGCTTCATACAGTTAAGATAACAGACTTTGGGGAAATTACATGACCTGTTAACGTTGAAAACACATTCAGCTCAACAAGAACATTTCTGGGTAATGATAGTTATTTTTCCTCAGCTAACAACATGATGGACATTTTCCGCTCATCCCTCTCTGCATACATACATCCATCCATCCATCCATACCTGCAGGGGCCCTCGAGGAAACAAAAGACAGAGAGGACAGTGTTTTAAGAGGAGGGTCTCCACCTTTTTATTTGAAAGGAAGACACAAGCCTTATTATCTCCCTGTGACAGCCACAAATTACTGCCGGCTCCCCGGCTCGGCATCCGCATCCACACGCATGAATGGACAGACACAAGCCTTACTCTCTTTTAACAAGACGCTCATCTTGCTGCCTCTGTCTTTTAGCCATTCTCTCTCCATATTTGACATTGAGGCGGCCGGTATGCCATTTCTTCTCATTCAAACTCCACCAAAGTTCAAGGTCTTAAATGAAGTTTAAGAGTGAGTTCAAACTTGTTACGGTAAGTCCAGGTTTTGGACTTTGACAATCAGGCTAAAGGTAGTAAAAAATATGAAGTTATTGGGTTTAAATTCAAGATAAGGAGTTTGGAAATGAATAAATGCTCTCATGCATAGTGATACATACATTTCCGTGCGTCAGTGGTTGTTTGTGGGTAACCCAACCCTTGTCAGGGTCCATCCTGGGCGGCCCTAATTGGCCCTAATGCTGGCCTCGGTCTACACTGCTTTCATGGCTGTAATTAAGCTAATGGAGGGCGCCAGTGCCAGACTGCGAGCCAGACCAGGGGTCAGTAGCCAGCGGGCCAACGGCTGCTACCGGGCAGCTATGCGACTTGGAGAACAAGGAGGCCTTTCGAGGTTTCGGGCAGAGGCTGAATGGTTACCAGTAATGGCCAGAGTGACAGTCGCGTTGGCCATCTGAAAGGGGGGCGAACGCCAGTGGGGGTGAAGTGCAACCTGGTGATGACGGACGGGATGCCAAAATGGCGTCTCCTTCCTTTCACATGAGCCCAATGATGAGGGTTTGTTTACAGGTGCTCAATGTGGCAGCCCTGGAATCCCTGCAGCAAAGTCTCACTGGTTTGAACAGCTTGGTCATTAACATGTTAGAAGAAACACGATGATAACCTGATGTACACAAGGTGTGAGTCATCTAAAAATTCAAGATCATTCCAAAATAATATGGAACAAAAATTGATTGAATCATAGAGGTAATCTTTTCAAAATTCATTCAAGCTATTAACCAATATATCTTCTAACCTTTTAGGTCTCTGAGAGCATGCATGGTTCTCACTCTCTTGCCATTTTGCTATCTCTATCTTATTTTCTTTCTGGCTTTCTACCACACATTTATGCTGTTCAACTTCCGGGTCAAAGCCCGGAAGTCAGCAACTGTGGAGCATGCTCAGAGTATGGAAGGCAAGCTGGAGGCCGATTCAGGTGTATACAAGAGTAAATCAACACCCAACTGCATTGTCTAGGTGTGTTAGTCCAAGTGGAAGACATTCGACTAAGTATGATTTCAGTTGAAATGTTGACAGTACCTTATTAAGGTATTGGTTTGAGAGGTTAAAGCTTTTTGGAGGTTTTTAAATGTCTTAAACAAATCACTGTGGAGGAGTTTTCAACTGAAGCTGCAGTCAGTCTCAGTAGGTCACAGATATATTCACCCCATTGACTTGTGAGTCATTGCTGCACTTTTTCTGCAGAAATCAAAAGCATTGCAGTGGGTGTGAAGTTGCAGGGCTTCACTTGTTGGAGGTAAAGTCTTAGATCCTCCTCCTGTGCAGCTTGAATGTAGTGAACGTACAGTGTCGCATGCAGAAAATTTCTGTGTCGACACACAAGCAGAGAATCTTGACTGATAATTAAATGGCAGAACTGTGCACACGCACAGCCAAAGTGTTTTGTAATCTAAGAGGCTTAACACAGCAAGGCTTCAACACTGCAACACCACCGTGATGCTTCCCTCAGTCCTCCACCACCCAGATTTCATTTCAAGGGTTTTCTGCTTATAGTCTTACTTACTTAAGGAGGAAAAAGTGACTACACTGCATATTTACCCCATCAAACATGCCCCCCATCTTCATCCTGCTCTCCAGCTTCCTCTTTTTCTTCTCGCTTTTTGTCAAATGACTGCAATATCCAATTTAAATGAGCTTATCTCTGCCACCTCGCTGTAATGGCTCTTGTCTCCTGTTATCACCTCCATTGGCTCACCTGCCAGTCACTACGGAGACGGGCCTCGACTGGTGGCTTCTGTGAAAGTGAGAATGTATATGTAGCAGGGTGGGGAGGGGGTTTGATTTGGAAGTTTTGATGGACAATGGATGCAGCAAGGAACACGTCTTTAAATTCAATCTACAGGAAGAGTTCTGGTTTATTTAGCCAAAGTCCTTGTGCAGAAATGTGCCTTTTTACACTGTGAGAATCAAATCACCATGCTCAGCTATTACAGTTTTTCCCCATCTTTAGCACTGCTTTAATTTCTGCTGATAAACACAGCAAAGGGAGCTGTTTTACATGTATTCTTTAAATGTCGTTTGTACCACAATGATGAAAATATTCCTTTAATGATACAAAAATGTTGGTTTATGACAAAAGATGGCTTTTTGTAAAATGCGCACCTCGTGTATAGAGAAAGCACACGGCTACACCAGGGCTAGGGGGCGCTATAGCCCCATCACAAATCTGTCTAGCCCCGGTTAAGCCCCCTCACGCATGTCTGCTTTTAACGGGGAAAAAAAGAGAGAACTTAAAAAGTAACTGCGAAAATCTACTATTCATAGCACCCCAACATATTAGTCAAGCTCCCCCTCAGCACGGGGAGAAAGAAAATCATGACGCCATCCCTGGTTTAGAGGCTGTAGCCTTCGATGCGGACGGCCCGGTTTCAATTCCGACCTGTAGCTCCTTACCCGCATGTCATTCCCCACTCTCTCTCTCTCTCCGATTTTTCTGACTCTATCCCCTGTCCTGTCTCTACAATAAAGGCATCAAAAATAAACCTGTCAAAAAACAGACTACAATTTAAAAAGCATTAAAAGCTGCTATTACAGTAAGTAGCATGTTCAAGTTAACTAGTTAACCCGGCTTGTTAAGGGGGCGGTCTTCATTTATGCGTGCGGGCCATAATAAGAGGCCCAGCTGCTAATTGACGACGGCTTACTATTTAAGGATTTATGGTGTAATAGAAACTCTGATACGAATAGTCTTTTTAGAATTTTAAAAGCTTGGAACTCAATTTGCTCTTTGCACCTTAACAACGTTAATTACTTGACTTAAATAGAAACAGAATATTTGGTAAGTGCATGGCTTTGAGCTTGTATCCCTTCCTTAAGTTCAGAGCTGTATGATGTCATGTCAGCATGTACTCTTGGGTTAAAGAAGATGAGGTAAGTTGGGTTTCTACGAGGCATTTTCCATACAGCACGGAGTCAGGAATGTAAAGCATGCCTCCCTCTTTCCCTTTGATCACCTGCATTTACCACCTCAGGATGTTTCACCTCCTCTCTTTGTAAACGGCCCCAGAGATGAAATTATATTTATTGTAAATATTGAATTATGTCCAATATCACTCTCAGCTAAATCAGGCTTGTTGTGTGTCGAGTTCAGGCATCATCTATCGTTCTGATATTGAATTTCACAAATTCAGACAAACAGAGACGGGGGAACAAGTGGTTGGAACGCAAAGGAAGGAAGCCCACAGACGGCGACGATGACAAGAAATGAGGCCGGGAAGAGAAGAAGAAGAAAAAAGAAAGAGAAAACAGAGGAGGCGACAAAATGCTTCCTTGTGTCTTCTGGCGGTTGAGCTTTTGTTTGAAATGAAAATTCAGAGTGTTTGAGGGATTACAGTGGATTGGCAGGCCCATGGGAGCCAAGCAGTTATCTGTACACCAGTAATATGGAGAATGGTAATCATCGCTGTGTGTGTGCATATGCAGAAAGAGTATGTGTGTGTGTTCTGTTATGGAGTGGCAATTTAAACAAACACGATGTCAATAAATCTTCGATTGACCAAATCTTCTTCTTCTTCTCCTCTTCCGCCTGCGATTTAATATCCTGAGAAACAGATTTTTTTTTTTTGTGCTTTCTCCGAGTACATCTTTTTATTCCCTCCTCTCACTGGGTCACTTCTTTCCCTCCCCTCCTCCTTCATCCATACATTCACCCTTTCATTCCTTCATCCCTGCCAGCGAGGCAGAAAAAATGCCGACACACTCCATTGGTCTTGAGAGGCGGTAATTTCAGGTTTGAGTCCAACTTCAGATTAATGTTGGTATTTTGGCTTGTAGTTTAGAAGCTGGGGAGTGTCGCCCTGCCTGTGTGTGTGTGTGTGTGTGTGTGTGTGGGTGTGGGTGTGGGTGTGTGCGTGTGTGTGTTTTAGGGGCGTCACTCCTTCCGCTGACTGCTCGCTCACCTTGTCCATTAGGGGGGTCAATGGGAGGTAATGTTGTGGTTGAAACATACCTGTGGGGCTGACCTGGGTACGAACATAAACACCGGCTTCACACAGACACACACCTGACATTCCTCAACACACACACACACACACACACACACACACACACACACACACACACACGCTCCCCCTTTCTTTTCACATCAGTTGTTTCCTGTTTAATTTACTCGACCGCTGTTGTTTTACAGAAACAGGATTGCAAAATCAAGGAACTAAAAGTCTTTTTTCTGAAAAACGACACCTTGAAGTTTAGATGTTTAAGTGACCGTGACATGACTCATCATTTATTTGGAAGGCAGGTACTTTTAACTGTTGCATTGTGAGGATTTCCACACACACACACACACACACACACACACACACACACACACACACACACACACACACAAGCTGTTAAAGTTCATACTGGTTTGTTCCTTAGTAAAAAGATTTGTTTAGAGGAGGAAACAACGTCAGGAAGTGCAAATGAACAGCTTTAAGTCTGATCGGACACCCAGGTGCTGACAGGAAGTGACCAGAGGAAAAGCACAACATCGACAGCTGTTCTTGAGAGTTCTAATCAGGATGAAAACCATCACCTTCATCGTCATTAACAACATGAAGTGTGTAAGTGTTCGTAATAGAGCTGGGTCTCTTTTCCTGAAAGGTGCAAAGGGACTCTGCAGATCAAATGGAGAATAGTCTATATAGAGAGAGGTCATGTTTTATGTTGCGTTAAATAAGTGACATTTGTGATGGTTTACTCAGTGCTGCATCAGTTGGTAATTTGGCAGTTTGGTGCACAAATATTTAATAAGAATGACGTGAGAATCAAATGTTTGCAAAGGGTCATAGTTCGTCTTCATAAGGGGATGATTGTGTACCCATGTTTCTTTTCCCGTGTGTCTTTAAACATTTTAAAATCTCCTCTTTGTGCTCTCCGTCTTCTCCATGTTGTCAATAATCTCACACACTAACTTCATAGCTGACGGCAGGCTGACAAAATACGTCTTCAGTGTAATAACAGAGGAAGAATTTCTCCATCAGAATTAGTTCAACCAGCATATCCTGTAATGCATTGTAATTTAATACTGTTCCAACTCACTGCAGACTCGTGTAGAGCTCAGACTCTCCGACAGTCTGCAGAGTTTATAAAACTCGCCCATTGAGCTGAAGCACCTCTGTCTCATTTTAGAAAAAATCCTGCCATTCCTCTCTGAGGGTTACAGTCCGTTTCCATCGCTGCGTCTGTGTTTGTGTCCAAACACTCGGTCCCATAACACAAGATAGTTTCCGTCTCCAGTTTAGCTGCTTTAATGTTGTGTGCAGACAACAAGCTTTAGCTTCCACCTGCGCTGTTGTTGCATAAATATGTGTCAGGCTAAAATACTGTACACACACCCCGATGCAATATAGCCGTTTGTGTGTCCAGTTTCACTTTCTCCGTCTTTCTGATGGATACACTTTCTCATCTGTAAACACAGCAAAGGTCAGTGCAGGACGGAGGAGATTTTAATGTACAATAATATACTATCTACTACAGGTGTCTCTTTAAGGGTCATTTTTTGGTATTATAGCTTTAGAAATAGCGTCTGCACTCGCTGTTAGGATACATTTCTTGTTGTAACACATAGTATAACGTGCATACCAAAGACTTAAAGAATAAACAAAATATACATCACGGGAACGTTAAAATAAAATATTTGCTTTACTTTGTTTTCAAGTCATTTTTGGGACAGGCTGGGAAGTGTTGGGAGGAGAGAGTCGGGGATGACATGCAGCAAAGGGTCAAGGTCGGATTCGAACCCACGGTCACCGCGATGAGGGTCACTATAGGTTAAATACGATTTGGCCTGGTGGTTATGTTTCGCCTATAGGCCATCCGGCGCTCCAGATGTTACTTTGGACTCGCCAACTGAGCTGCGTGAGAGTTTTTTTTAAAGTGAAATGAGCCAATCAGAGGCGGATAGCTGTCGTCCTTTTCAATCACCCTGGCTACAGGGAGAGGCCGCAGTGGATTACCTACAGTGCGCCTAAAGGGTCAAAAAAGCACGTGATAAATGCAATTTTAAAACTTATTTCAATCATCTTGCACAGTGCTCAAAAAATGAAGTCAAGCATTTATAAGCTAATGTTTTAGACAAATGTTTGCATGCATGTTGTGTCTGCATCGATGGATGTGTCACAAAGAACAACTTTAAACGTTTTTTTAAAACAGTTGTTATTACAAATGCACTTTTTGTACCTTTAAGTCTTAATATTCATGAAAAGTGGGGAACGTTTTAAGCATCAAAAGATGAAATGTCCCCTGTCAGAACTCTACAGTGCACTGTGGTGTGTACAGGTAATCCCCAAACCTCAAATCATTGACTTCATTTTATCAGTTAAATTCTCTGCAGCTGAATGTGCAGCGCTTTAAGTTTCAGTTATTAAGATGCATAGTGTTTTTCAACTTGCTTAGATTTAGATTCTCTGTCAATAATAAAACCACACTTCTTATCTATCCATGTATCAAAGAGAAGAAGTTTACTTTAGCTGGGCTGTGTTGTAAAGCCTCCCTGAAGTCATGCATCAGATGAAGCGGCATCCTGTCTGATGGCATTGTGTGAGCGGACTACAGCCACGGGGTCACAGGTGAGGCAATAAATACTGTAAATGATTAAAGAGGCGGGAGGAACAGAAGCAGCTCACCTGAGCTACAAACCCCCCACCTTATCCCAAACACACACACACACACACAACTATTTGATCTATGGCAGGAATGTGTGAATGCACTATGCTGACCAGGAGTAAATCCTCTGAGAGCAGAAGAAAGGAGGCTGCATTAAAGCTGCAGTTAAGTCTAATTTGCTAATTACAGGGCTTGTTTTCTAATTTTTGGAGCCAGGGTTTGCCTCTTTGTGTGTGTGTGAGTGTGTGTGGGGGGGTGTATGTGATTACATGTGTGCATTCAACACAAACTGCAGCCTCTTTTACAGCTTATAGGTTTTGAATACGGATATCAACATATTTAGCGTAACATTCAGCATCTTGTGAGCCTAAAATGTCTTCAGTAATCTTTTTTTTGGTTTGTTTGAATGAGCTCTTAGACAATCAGAGGATAAACCCTCCTCTGATATCCAGACCAGTAAAACTCCTTCAGCTTGGTGAGCATCTTCTTAAGGCGCGTTGAGGCAGGTTTCACTGCAAGGGGGGGAAAAATCCTCCCAAATAAGAAGAGAATAAGAAGAATATTGTTATCCACTTGAGTCTGGACTCATGTCTTCTTTGTGAATCTTCAGAATTATTTTAGCTGTATTTACTGTGTATCTGCTCTCTCAGTGTCAGTATGTGTGTGTGTGCACTCAGTAGAGTGTGTAGCTACTGTATGTGAGAGCATAGGCCGCCCTCCCTGCTCTCCCCTCGTCATTAGACGTGTGTCAGTGAACAGAGAGCTGATCAAAGCGTGTTTGTCGGTGGGCCGGCGGGCCGGACGGCCACGGACCTGTCTCTAATTGGCTGGGGAGGAAACTTGTAATGAAAGGCGATTAGCCCGGCCAGGAACCCCGGAGCAGCCAGGCGCACACCAGCAGAAATTGCTTTTTTGGTTAATGGACAGTTTGCTCCCTTCTCTGTTTCGCTTTTTTCTTAAAATGCACCCAAATGTTTCTGCAAAGGGAAAAGAGACGTGTTGAAAGATCCTGGATTTTTCATCTCAGGTTAGTCCCCCTCCAGTTTGGGACATTTGGTTAATTTAGTCACGATTGATTGCTATGAACGAATGCACTTCCTATTTTTTCTTTTAAGAGTAAAATAAAATTTTAATTGGCAGATGAACGGACTTGCTAACCACTGGTAGCATGCTAACCAACATCACGCTAAACTTTAATTTGCTTTCAACGGTAAGACTAACTACATAGAAACAAAGAAACACCTGCTTACAGTACAATTTCTGGTTTTACTGTTCTGCCCTTCTAAAAATGGATCCACATTTTTCTGGGGGGAAAATATTTGTTTGAAAAGAAAGTAGAAAAATCCTAGCTTCTGTTGGCCAGCAGTTTAATTTCCCTCATTTTTGATAAAGTGTGATTTTATTCATCTCTGAATATTGTCAGAGAATGTATTCCTGTTTTTTATCTCTCCAAAAGAGATTTTAAAAAAGTGGCTGATGAACAGACCTGACCCTGTGTTTTTGTACCGTCAAAAGATGGGACATAAACCAAGGTCACCTATACCTACAGCTGCCTTTGTCACTGAGCCAGAAGAAGACAAAACCTCCTGCTGCAGACGGCGGGAGAGGAAGAAAGAGGAGAAGTGCTCCTCTTCTTCTTCTTTCCTTCTTTCTCGCTCTGTCTGGCCGGCCTTTTGTTCACCACTCCGGAGTTATATATCATGTACACGATGCATGAAGTTCACCTTGTCAGAGAAACCCAACACAACCCCGTCGCCATCGGTCACTGTGTGTGTGTGTGTGAGTGTTTGAATTTGAGTGTGTGTGTGTGTGTGTGTGTGCAGGGTTTGGCCGATTATGGAATGCATAATACAGCTCAGGTGTGAGGCAAACCTGTCATCACCCCCATTGCTGAGATTGCACATGACCCTTTTGATTCCAACTTCTTTATTTTACACTTACTTTTCCCCCCTCTTTCTTTTCCCTCGCTCTCTTTGACCGCGGCTACATGCATGTAATCTGTGTTGATAGAAAGCTCCGGAGAGATCTTCACAGCCCCCCTCCTCCCTCTAATGAAGAAGTGCCTCTCTGCAAGGCTTCGCCCAGGGTTAAACCTGACGCGCGGTGGCCCTACTCTCCACACACACTCTTCTCATCTCCATTCAAAAGTGGCCTGGATTCTCCTTCACACTCCATTCTCACTGATCCCTTTGCATTTTGTCCAGGCAATCTTTGAAAAAATTTTCCTTTTTTTTAAATCTGAAAGTCCTCCTCTGGTAGATTTGAAGACATAAGGATGAAAGAGTTCGCTTTAAAATCTGTCCACTTCCCACAGACTCAGACGCCTTATGAATTCAAGCTCTATACAGTCAAGCATAAAAAAAGAAGGACATTTATCAAGACCAAACTTGCATCACTTTGATAAAACCTGATATAATGCACATTGGATTTATGCCACAAAGGCTGAAATTTGAACTTTTTGAAAAGTCAAACTACTGCAAACAGGATGGAGCATTTTTTGATCATGTTGTGAAGCAGTTTTATATGGACAGGTACAAACAAACATTTACCAAGGTCAAACAAAGCTGCTTGGATCTGTAATCATTGTTATGGATTGCATTAAAGAAAAAGAGGTGGTGGGTATTCTGGAAATTAGTAAAAAAGAGGAAATAATGACATTTTAAATGACCAAACAACTCTTAACGACTAAAACTACACGAATGCCTCCCTAAAGCTCGGAGAAATAACTTTGGTGTCCTCTGCCGTTTGTAGAAACATTAGGCAACACAACGATTCATAAAGTTGAATCTTCCAAAAACGTCCACTTTGAAGTTTGTGAATAGCTCAAGATGGTGGCCATTGGGCAACATGGTAGACGGAGCATCCTTCACTGACCAATCCAAATCAAGAAAGGGCGGGACTTCTGATATCAGCTTTGTCATCAACACTGGCGAAGAACAAACTTATCTGACTTTTTGAGGGTTCAAACTCAGCTATCTAAAACAGACCTAACTGGCATCACTGAGGGAAGTGGAGGTTAACTTTCGTAACCTAGCAACAACAAGCGCTGGTGAGAAGCGTCCTTAATTAAACTGAGGTTGTGGGCGCTGCCAGCAACATCTAAAGTCAAGGCTAGTTGCAGCCTTAGCTGAAAAGTATTCAAGTTTAGTTGGCTAAGATTCAATTGTTTAACCCTGGTGAAACTGAAATAAACGCTGTTTTATTCATGCCAGGCCACTAGTTGGCGGTGTGACAACAACATGCGCGTGCTGACATACTCCTTCTTCTTCAAAGCTGTGAGGTGTAAACATACAAAAATGGCTAACGCAGGAAAATGTGTGTGTCTGGACGATGAGGTGGGGTTACTACTCCAAGTGACCTCAAAGCAAGTAATGTCGACTGGGAGTCATGCCAGTTGAGCTACTCTGACAGCCGCCATTGTTGATGTTGTTGTTGTTGTTGTCAAACTACTCGTGCATTTGACTATTGCGTGGAAGCTTTATGCAAAAGTGCGAAGGAATTGCAAATTTCCAGTTTACACAATGACGTAGGCTGTGCCGTTTTCAACAAAAGGTTACAGTTTTCGGCTGAAAAGACACTATCTCAGTCTGTATGGAAATGGGTTGGGAACCAGAGGGTCGCTGGTTCAAGTCCCAGTGTGGTTGGTCTAGTAGCTGGAGAGGTGCTAGTTTACTTCCTGGGCACTGCTAAGATGCCAACTGAGCAAGGCACCAAACCCCCAACTGCTCGGGTGCTCGTTCATGTGCAGCCCCCCTCACTCTGACATCCCTCCATCAGTGCATGTCCATAGGATTCTGTGTATTTCAGCCTGTGTGTGTGCAGCATGTCTCAACATTAATAAAGAATATCTTATTTCTTCTTCTTCTAAAGATGCTAGACCTAAAACAAAGCAATCATTTAACGATGTTCCACTTACAAGCAGACAAGCACAAATGTGAGCCGACAGTCAGACGCAAGAATCGTACAAGTCTGGTTGTAAAGGGGGAGTAATCACAGTCCTGTTGTAGTACATCTATAGATGTCTAGTGTTGTTTTTACTTTTCTTTATACATGGATAGATAATTTATTATTCAGAGGAAGAGACCAAACTCCAAACTTTTATGTCGTAACTGAAAATAATCCGTTGGAAAAAGCCAAGCAGCTTCTTTATATTTTCTTCACCAGGGAATAACAATGACTAAAGACTTCTCCTGCCTCACTGCTCCACTAACTGTAGTCCATACAGTCCCTGAAAGCATTACCATACAGGGATGCATTTGCTCTCACATAAACACACTCACATACCCACATCATGATGCAAGTACAGTGAGGCCCTCGCACAAACAAGCCCACAATAACACCAGCGATTCTCCTTCAGAAACCCAACCGCCGAGGCCCGCCTTTCAGATGGAAATATGTTTGTGTGTCGTCCCGCTGCACAAAAGGTGAGGGAGGGGGGGGGGAATGTGAGAGCTGGCGGAGGGGGGGTCCGACCAGTGATTACCTCTTAAATACATATAGATGCGTCCCTTTGAATGGCGGCCTATTGAGCAGGAGATTGGGTTAAATTAGATGTTAATCATTTCCGTTCTCCTGTTGGTGAAGCGATAACGGCTTCAGGACCACCCTTCTACGAGAGAGAGATAGGATGAAGAAACACACACACACAAACACACACCTCTTTCCCCTTTTTTATGGTAATGCAGGGAGCGCGCCTCCCCATTTAGATTTTTGACTCACTCTGTGTGTCCCTTAGAGAAACGCCGATCATTCGCTCAGTGCATTTAATAACAAAGAGGAAGAGGGAGATAAGTTGTGCAGCTCAGACTGAAAGCAGCCTAGAAACACATTTACTTTTTTTCAGCGGGGTTGAAATAGCCCAAGTTAAACCCGTATAGGGGGTAGAGAAAGGAGGGGAGGGAGGGAGGGAGGGGGAGAGAAGAGAAAAAAAATCATAACCAACTCCCTCTCTTTCAAAAGGGAGAAAATAAGACGGCGGTGAAAAAAAAAAGTGTTGTATGAAATCCTTCAACTTCTGAAAGACTCACGGACAGAGATGATTGTGCGCCGGGATCCTGTTGCCTCATTCAAGGCACAATCGAGAGCTTTTGCCCGAGAGATGACATATTTATGTATCGGGACGAATACGCATAATCTAACTATATTGTGCAGCGTTCAACTGAATATAAAGTCATTATATTAGTCTCCAAATATGGGTGTGGCCTGCTGGAGTCAGCGCCGATATGGATGTGGGATTAGAAGACATCATTACACCGCTGAGATGAACTAAAAGTATGTTCATTCTGCAGCACAATGGATAATATTCTTGTGTCTGCAGAGGATATTGTTACACTTATACCTCTGCAGACGATACACTTGAAATGCGAACGTTTCATTCTGTGAGAGAAGAAGTACAACGATGGGAATTGAAGCCACGTGTCTTACATTTAGGAGAATGTCGTGTTTTTCAGAGACAAATGGAAACAAAAAGTTCCACTGGAGGCCTTCTTTTCACCCTCATAACAGATGGTTGAACGTGCAGTGGGAAACATACGCTGGCTTAAAAAGGTGTCTGCTGGTCTTTTAAGGTGACTGTTGCAACATGCTGTACAACATGTGTGCGACAACCACAGATGAAAGGGGATGAAAACGCAGGTGCAGGGCAAAAGTCAACGAACCCTGCCTGCACCCACCCCACCCTATCCCACCACCACCACCACCACCACCTCTTCAAGCTGCTGCAGTTTGTGTTTTCCCATCAATAAATCAGCAACACATAATGTGTGTGACAGGAGTGTCATTACTGCAAACAAATACTAATACAGTTTCCAAGGAAACAACAGGCCGAAGTGGACTGATCTTAAAACTTCCTGTAATTTAGGGAGACTATGAAGGGGGGGGGGAAAGGGCTTTTGGGGACTTTGACAAGGAAACAGTGGACACTTTTATTATTAAAAGAAGCATGCACTTTAACAAATAGACTTTATAACTAAAGATTTAACCTGTATCAACATTTATTAACAATAATAAGGAATCAATCATACGACAGAGCATTAAGGCCATCGCACACCCAGTCCGTTTTTGTGTGCAAGGTGTCTTTGGTAACGTTTTTTTGTTTTGTTTTCGGATTGCAGATAAAAAAAACCGGACTCAGTGTGCAAAGGCCTTTAGTCTGTAACTTACTTTATGAATGCCAGTTACACACAATGCTTCAGAGACGCAGCTCCTCCTGTGCTGAAACATTTCATTCATCAGTCTTACATCGTTTCATATTTCATCTTTTTTTGTTGCTGTTTCACGGACTAAAAAACATATTTTTGGTCATGACCTTTTCCGTCATGCCCCCCCACTTGGAAGGGGAAAAATATCTGCACTTCCCGACCAAACAAATGGATAACTAAAAAGGCCAAGTTGAACTCGATTAGAATACCATGAAGATGGTGAACATTCATTTCACCATGACAGGTGTTTACAAAAAAATGAACTCTCTGGTTAATAATTAATGACTCACAAATGATATTCAACCTCAGAATTTAAAGGAAATGTGCTACATTAAGAATCAGACAAAGCTCCTCGCTGCCTGTTGTAACGCAGCCCAAACAGTCGATTTTTTATACAAGCCCCGCCTCTGATGAGGCAAATAGCCAACCATAGTTTGTGCATTCAAAGGTCCAGATCACCCGTGTCCAGGCCATCCCCTGGGGGTCGCGCTTCACAGTCTGGGAACCACTGGGATAGTGCGCGTCCTCATTTTGTAATGTTTTGCAATTCATTGATTGAGATTTCGTTGAGAAAGATAAATACATATTCAAAGTTCAAGCTCGAGACACTACCATATATCACTAACACTTTGGAAACCCTTACAGGACTATCATTCAATTCAACTTTGTGCATGTTTTCTCAATTCTCAAACAAGGACCTTTTTCTTTGAGTGTGTTTTTCATCGTGTTTTATGTGTTTATTCTAAGTAAAAAAACGTATTTATAACTGCTTAAAGTCAGAAACATTGTTGGCCGTGTTCTTGGTCATTTACGGTAATTACATCCAGGTATATAACGACTACGTTGACAAAGATGCATCGCCACGCAGACCTCCTTTAACGTCTCCTCAGCACATTAAGTGTGTGTGTTTTCCCCTCCACCCGCTCTTTTCTCTGCGACTTCACGCACCGCAGTTTGACTGTTTCAGGTCAGAGGAAAAGAGATAAGAAGAAGTGATTTTTCTTACCTTGGTCACCCCCCCAACCCCTCTCCTCCCCCCGCCTCCTACAACCCCCCCACCCCCCCTCTGCAGACAGGCAGAGTGACAGGCCTCCAGTGTAAGCCTTTATTTACATTAGCCGTAATACTACAGGTGATCAAAACAACATGGTCGTCTCCCACGATTAGCCCGCTAAACGCTAGATGTGTTATGACAAGCTGACTCCCACTCCCACCCAACAAACACACACACACACACACACATCTACTATCTCTGCACAGGCCAAGGTGTTATCTGGGAACGTATGTATGTGTGCAAGTCGTGGGCAACGCTTTCAGAAAATCATACATCTCCACGCTTAATTCCAACAGATTTTTTTCTTGTTTTCACTCTGATGAACACAACTTGATTTCTTATGAGTCACTTAAGCTTCTTATGAGCCGTTTTATCGCAGTTTTCATGTTTTTCTTCAACTGTTGATCCATTAAAACGGCACAGTCGGACGTTAGGGAAATGCGATAGCGATCTCTGCTATTTGTTATCCGTTTTAGGGGGAAAAATACGACTTCAAAAGGTTCTTGTGAGAAAAATTAAAAGAATGAATGAGTGAAATTAAAAGAAAAAAAAAAAGAAAAGAAGCCAATAAAGGACGACACTTCTGAAGCTCGTATGACAAGATACCAAATTTCAATTTGAGTTTGCGGAGGCGTGGAGGAGAAAGGCGGTGTTGTGAGCCTTTGATACCCTGCCGAACGAGTCCTTCCCCAGCTGTGCCGGCTAATTTGTTCCCTCGGTCCTATCTCGCCCCCTCCCAGCCTCCGTTTAGCATTATTAATCAAATTACACCCACTAAAAACTTTCTTTTTCTTGTCTTATTGAAATTGTCTTCTTTCCCCCCCCCCCTTCTTTTTCCTTTACTTTCTTCTTGAGCGTTTCTCGAGCATGTCTCTTCATGTCCTCTCTCACCGCTGCTGCTGCTGTTGGTGGTGGAGGGCGAGCTTGGGAAAAAAAAATGGAGTGACAAAGCGGAGGACTTGTCATTCAGAAACGGTGGCATCAGGTTAATGATTTAATTTTTTCAATTAAGATAAAGAAACACTCTCCCTCCTGACCTGCGGGGCAGCACTGAACATCAAAGCGCCGCTGCTCTTAATTGTTTTTGTACTCAAGAATAAAATTTCAAAAAAGAGTTTGTGGTTCCGTCACTGTGTGTGTGTGTGTGTGTGTGTGTGTGTGTTACGGATGAATGAATGTGCTCTCGAGCCATCTCCACCCAACAGTGGCCTCATCATTCGAATCCTCGCATTCCCGCCCCTGTATTAGCCTGTGATATGCCATTTACACCAGCCATTTACTCCCCCCTGAGCAACTCCCGGCACGTGCAGCACGGCAGCGTTTACAGTTCAAAGTTGACATCCATACGTCCAATTAAAAGCCACCTTAATAAAACAAACCGCTTATCAAAGTGCGGTATCTTGTTGCCCCCGTGCACTCCGCTTTTTTTGTCTTTACCGCCTGGAATGTCGAAGGCCCCTCTTCGGTTTGTGAAATTACCTTTCTGCCACATGAAAGTCATTAGAAAAACCATTTGAATATGCTAATTCTGGCTAGATTAAAAGCTGCTGATGAGTGCGGAAGTAGGAAAGCGTCGGTGAGGTTTATTAAATATGCATTTTGTTCGATTTGCTGCCTGTTTTTTTCTTCCTCCCTAACATGACGTGAAGGCTGCAGAGGAGGCGTTTAAATGACAGCTAACGTGCAGGATCAACACCAAGAAAACACACACTTATTGCTAGATTTGAACTACATAATCTGACTCTTTCCTCGTATCATTCATAAATTCAGTTGCAGATCGATGCAGAAACTTTAGTTTTTATGCACACAGAGTTAAGACTGCAGAGGAGGCGTTGAATGACAGCTAACATGCAGCATCAAACAGCATGCACTACACATTTTAATATTTCTTCTTCTCTGGTTTCTCTAATGTCATTGATTATTCAATGCAGAAAGTCATTTTTGCACCTTAATTTCTTAAAGATTTAGAATATATATCTGCGTTCATTTCTCTCTGGGTTGTTTCTACAAATGCTCCTTGAGGTCTTAAAGATTTTTTATGACAAACCATGTTTTTGGTCATGTCACAAACACCATTGATGCAGTTTAAAAGCAGCTGCAAATACAGCTGTGCAGCTGTTATTAAAGATGAACTGCGTGTGCTGCTCACTCTCAGCTCTCTCGGTGTGTAGCCTTGCATTGCCCCCTACTGAAACCCCACTCCTCCATCCACTCTCCGCTCGCTCTTTCTCTGCCTTTTTTTCCCCCCTCTTTTATCCCTGTATTCATTTTCTTCTCAAATCCAAGTTCTGTCCTCGTCTTCTTCATCGGTTGTGATGGGATGATTTATATGTAGATTTTCACGTCAGATGTGGAGGCTAAGAGGGAGGAAAAAAATGGAGAGATTTTTCTGAGTGGCGTCCAAGAACAGGAGAGAGTGGTTTCTGCACAAGTTCACGGGGTGAAACGCAGAAATATCCGCCCTCCCTCTCTCTCTCTCTCTCTCTCTCTTTTCTTCCTCTTTTACTCCATCACATTAAACACAGTTTCCGAGGATGACCAGCTTCGTTTGGAAGTGGCCGAGGAAGAAGGTGTTGACATTCCCTGAATAATTACCACACTTCATTGACAGACAGGTTTGCAAACATGTCTCACTCTTTCTTTTCCTGCCCTCTCCCACCTGTAAAAGATCACTAAAACAGACTCAGGTAATCCCAAAACCTTTGTTCCTCATGATCCCATCTTTTAATAATCTATACAAACACTAACACAAGATCATTAATATTTAAAAATTGAAGAGAAACTTGGATGTTTTGGCCTTAAATAAAAGGAAAAAGCGATAATCTGAGCAGTTCTAATCTCAGATTTTGTTGGATGAATCCTTTATGTACAGCATGATGAGATTGTGCGTGTCTGTGTGTGTATCTGTGTGTGTGTTGTCGGTGTCAGGGCGGCTCCCGGGGCTTTCGGGAGGCAGTGGTTGCTGCTGCTGCTGCTGCTGCTGGTTAAATCCTCAAAGTGGCCCGTCCGCTCCTTGCCAAAGCTGCCCGCCTCAGTCCAGAAGTAATCCACAGCAAATTCCTTCAGCCTCAGTATCACAGGCCTGCGCTGCGGAAAGACGTGCTGCCAGGGGAAACTCGGGGTCGTGCGTGTGTACGAGTGTGTGTTTGAGCACGAGCATCTTTCTGATTCGGAGCATGAGCAGCGTGACGTGGTGAATATGTGTTTGCTTGTATGTATAGTGCATGCTGATGTGTGTGTGTGTTTTGCAGTGTGTTGGGAGATGGCGTTGCTGCAGCCGGAGCCCAGCCAGCTGACATTCAGACTGGCTTTCTTGCCTCTCTTCCTGGCCGCTCTCCCAGCCAGCGGTTTGTTGGCGGCCCAGGAGGAGGAGGAGGCTCTCCATTCGGCTGGTTAAACATCCCCGTGTGCTCGCTCCCCGGTGATGAAACATTTGTTTCTTTACGAGAGGGGTTAACGGACACTGGAGGCGCCGGGAGGGTGGAAGAAGAAGAGGAAGTGAGAGGCGATCCGTTACACAAATTCATAAGAAGAAGACAGGTACGCAGCCACTCTCATTTTCTTTCTTCTCCTCTCTCTTAATCACCTGTAACACAATGCCTTCTTTTCTCTGGAAGGCTCGACTTGCCTGTTTGGATCCTGTTCTGTGTCTGCAACAGATATCAAACTCGAGGAAGGATTTTGATTGACAGCAGGCACGGGATAGGCCAAGACCTGGGTCTTCAGTTTACGTACATGTCATGCATGTTAAACATCCACAAAAACATACAACTTTTTTTTCCCCAGACGTTGTAACTTGCAAAAACTTAGATTCCTACTGTTTAAGCAGATGTTGGAAAAGTTTGCAAATTTGCAGCGAGTTGCTATGGAAGACATGTGCAAACTTTCCACATTACTGCTGCTTGTCATGGCAACATCTCCACTGTCAAAAAGTTGACGTCATTCATGGATTACATCGCAATTTCCAAATGTGTCTTCAATTTGTCATGCAAATTTAAGGTCTTAAAAGACTGAAAGAATATGTCCCAACTAACATGGTTGTGCACGAGAGACGTTTACTTAGTATGTGTTTCAAGGTACCCTTTGGATATATTTGAGAGATTTGTGAGGTCTTGTAAGGTCTGTTTCAGGGCACCCAAACTTTCTGGTTTCATGTTACAATTTAGCATCCGTTTTAAGGTACCATTCAGCAGCTGTTAGCCTTTAGTGTAACTTTTCCTTCTTTCTTCCTGTCTTTAAATTCTTATATGGTTACCCTTACAGGCATTTTAAGTAACCCCTGAGAGACTGTTTCTACTGAGGTCAGTTTTACTGTACCCTTTATTGGCGTTTCGAGCTTCTCTTAATTGCCTGGTTTTACAATTGAGAAACTGTTTTAAGGTACCCTTTAGCAGCTAATTACATTTACCCTTAGTATAATCTTTCTTTATCCAAATGGCCAAGAGGGTACCCTGTGCACAGCCTAAACACGTTCTCAGGTGCGCACGGTTGCAGGAACATACCACGAAAAATAAATCAAAAGTCTGTGGCACACTGAAAAGAACTTATTTTAGTTAGGGTTATTTTAGTTAGGGTTATTTTAGTTAGGGTTAACACTCAGGTTCGAGGAAGCTGCAGGCAAAACGTGTTGTTCGCTCACAATAAAATATAGTAAAGTTTCCTAAAAGTGGTAAGTTCTGTGTTAAGTTACCCTTCACAGGCTGTTTCAAATTCTTCACCTGTGTCTGTTTCCCCCAATAAAACCCTCGACATCTGTTTCAGTTCATTGGTTTATTTTGTATCCGTTTTCTTCCTTTAAAAAATCTAGTTTATGGTATCCTACTGTGGCTGTTTCTAGGTACCAAAGTACTCTTAATTATTCCTTCTAAGTTCCACTTTAGCACTTGTCTTTTTGCCTGTTTCAACATACCAATTAACATTGAGTATTTCATCTTAAACAAGTGGTTAGGCCTGTGTTAAGGTACCCTTTACCACCTGTTTCATTGTCTTCTTTTTCTCATGTTTGTTGGTTAGGTCAAGGCATGAAAGTACTTGGATAGATGACGGAAACACGTAACGGTGTGGCTAACACTTCAGCTTTGAAACCCCGGTCTGCTGGCTTGAAGTCATGTGATGTTTGACCCGTTATTTACACCTGCAGGTTGGACCTCTACAATTCTGTTGACTATATACAAATGATTAAATACAAAGTCTATTACTCCTATTTCTTCCCTCCTTTCCTCTTGTGATTACCGTACAAATATGCAGTGTTTGTCTTATGAAGCACCTCTTGAATTCTCACTGGTCAGCCGCACAGTTTTCAAAGCCTCCCCCCTCTCTCCTCAGACAATGGTCATTTGTCCTGCAATGTCTCATTTCTTGAATATCCAACAGAAACAGAGAGCACTTTTCTGACTTGCTCCCCCCCCCATGTCACGAGTGAAACCACTTTGGAGACGCAAGAAAATCTCGGCACAATGTACCAAAGTGAAGGTTGACATTGAATGAGTTGTCTGTGCTTTCCTTCTCTTCCTCTCTCTGTTGGACTTAAGCCGTTTGGTGAGAAATCTTTGAAGTTAAAAACAAGCAACCTGGACATTATTGAATCCTATTTAGAAAGGGGCCCGGATTGAGAAAGCCTTAAAGACACGCAGGAAAGCAACGCTCGGGCTTCTGTGCCTTTTAATGTTCACAGCATCCTGCTGCCTTTCATGTCCATGCTATCTGGAATTAATTGCTTTTTCAAAGTCGGTGTGTTCGTTTTTGGTGTGCACGGGAGAACATGTGTGTATGTTTGATTTTGAGTGTGCACATTTTGCTGCATTTGTTTACCATTTTTTGGTGCATTTTTGAGGTTTAAATGTACAGGAAATGCCTTCATGTGCCAGAGTGCATGTATTTGTGCACCGCATATTGCTTTTGTCATGTTACCAGATCACATTAAGTGCCCTTGTCTAATTTCCCCTACTCCTGTATTTGATCTAATTCACCGAATCCTTTAGACTTCCCTTTTAAATTGTCTGGACTGACTGACCGCAGCACCTCAATGAGAGTCCCTTTGGGAGGCAGAGTCAGCAATCAAAAGTCAAAGGAGGCTAAAAAGAGAACAAGTTCAA
This sequence comes from Tautogolabrus adspersus, assembly GCA_020745685.1. Lineage (NCBI taxonomy): Eukaryota > Metazoa > Chordata > Actinopteri > Labriformes > Labridae > Tautogolabrus > Tautogolabrus adspersus. Next base: position 18,984,432 of record CM036555.1, read on the forward strand.
CCCAAACAGTCTGGTGAGAACCAGAGAACCCGCCGTCGCTCCCTCAGACGCTCCATTTTCACCATTTTTGTATAAAATGTCAGCTAATGCAGAGCGGGGCTGGCGCCAGCAGTGTGTACGGCTGTACGCTGGTACTGTCGGTAATGTGTTTATATAACATCCCTCACATTCCACGCTAAGAGCCCTCCACTCTCCCAAGTTCATTCAAGCAGGACACACACACACACACATGAAGTCTGAGCACATGCAAACCCTTTAAAGTCATCTATGTGCATGTTCACAGACACACACACACACACACACACACACACACTCCCATTCTCAAATATCCATCGTGGAATTACAACAGGGGATCCCAACACGCAACAGCAGCGCTCTGGGGCTGCAGAGGACGGAGTAGTTTAGTTTCTGAAGACATCCATCATCAGCCGGCGAGCCGTCAAAGCCCAGCGCTTAGGGCCTCATTCTCTGATACCATTACTGCATTACTGTTCCTCTGCTAACACTGTCACTGAAGGGCAGCAGAGGAAGGAAGGCTACAGCGGTGTTAAAGAGATTTACTCTGACTGGGATAAAATATGGAGTGTGAGTCCAAGTTAAACGGGAGTCATTTATTTATCCTGGGTGTGGGAATGTAAGCAGACTCTCAGTGTGGTTCACACTTCTTCTTTTCAATCTCGTTCACAGAGATGTTTAGTGGATCATGCAAAGTATTTGTTTGTGCTGTTCAGGTCGGTTTGAAACGTCATTCCAGTTTTGTAATTGACGTCTCAAATCTGAGTTTAGTGATGCAAACTTAATGTAGACCATTAACTGTCCGTATGGGCCGTGTGTTTTCTGTCATATGAAGACAACACCGAATTAAACAGAATTTTGGCAACACAGAAATGTATTTGTCGATGATGTAGAAGTCCAGTTAGGACGGCACAATAAATCACAATTGCATCGTTATCGTAATAAATACATCGCAAAGGTCTCAATTTAACCCTCACAATCACTGCTTTCTCACTCTGCATGTGTACACTTTACAAACTCGAACCATCTTCATGCAGTCAGATGAAAATGAAGCTACTCAGAGAGTAACTGTTGCTGATTTAGTGGTTTTAAAAATGCTTGATTTATTTAAGACTCGTGAGAAAAGTTGCAAACAGCTTGAGCTAATACAGACTCTGTAGACATATATTTCAAAATGTAGTGTTGCACATCAATTGTATGTCGTCATATAATGATGGTGTAAGAAAACAAATATTTAAAGGTCACATATTACGCAAAATCCACTTCACCAGGTTTTTCGAACACTCGTGTGTCCCTAGTCCGTCTACAAACCCCCCGATGAGGAGAAAAGTCCATCCTCTCCGTCTTTTGCCTGCTCCACTTCTCAGAAAATGTGTGCTTAAACAGGCCGATTTTCCCTTCATGACATCACAAAGGGCAGTAACCCCTCCCCCAGCTAGGTGTTTGAAATCGAGGGGTTCATAGGTATGCTTAAATACAACTTCACAGACATGTTTTGGGGAACTCAGACTTGTTTCAACTTTTTGTAAAGGAGAATAATATGTGACCTTTAAAATTAAAAAAATCTAATTATGATTATCAGTATGATGTTAGCCATTGCTAATTTAAAGTGAGTTAAACAACACACCAGCCGAATGAGAGTAAAAGTGCGGTTGTTCATCGCACACATCACATCTCCTGCTCGCTCAGTCTCTCTTTTCTCCAGGGTTCCAGTAGTGCACAGACCCGTGTAAACAAAGCCTGTGATGGCATGTCTGCCAGAGAGGTGTGGAGCAGAGCTGGATCGAGAGCCGCCGCTCTTTATGGCGCTGCCAGGCTCCGACACTCTTTACCATCCTGCCAAAATTCTCCTGCTGAAGACTCACCAGCCTCCCCTTATCCTTCCCCTCCCTCCTCCTCCTCCTCCTCGTCGGCTCCATCTGTTGCACTGGAATGGACTTCTTCTTCTTCTTTTGTGGTGCATTTTTCCACCATCTTGTTTTCTCTGAAGGCTCCGGGCTGCACCAGAGGCAGATGTCACTAAAAGTCCCCAAAGTAGGAGAACCAGGAAACAACAACCTCTGTCACCTTCTCGGGTTAATCCCCGTCTGAAACCAACTTTAACTGAAAAATGTTTATTTTCAGAGTGTATAAATATTTTTCAATAACCTGTCGCCATTTTCTCTCCACTTAATTCCCCATTGAGCTGTTGCGGCGATAAATAAAATAGAGCGGTTGACAATGGGGGACGTCAGAGAGGGTACGAGGGGGGAGAGAAAAAGGCATTGAGTTCCCTGAGCCATTGTGTGTGTTGACACCCTAATCCGCCACAGCAGCCATGCAGGTGTTGTGCAGCATTCAGGTCTTTGAGGCGGCTTTCAGCGCACGCCATGGCACCTCTGTATTCACCCTGATGTCTCTACAAGGAAACAGTGGATCAGTGTTTCAGCGACTCACCGTCAGCTGTCACGCAGCCACTGTGAGAAGCACATTTACAGCACAAAGATCCCCTTAGACTGTCTTTGTGTCAGCATTGTGCCACAGCCTCTTTCTCCTCTTCCTCCATAATGACGACTGATTAAATCCTGCGGAAGAGCTGCTTCGAATGCTAGGTGTCAGTCGAGCAGGGCACAGGTAAGCCCCTCCGCCGCCGAAGAGGAGAAAAACGGAGGAAAGGCGGAGCCGAAAAGTAAAGTATTTCTGATGGGGCTTTTATCACGCCGCCGAGGTGTCAACTACAGAGGCAAAGAGAGGGAAGCATATTGGAAAATATGTATCTGTTTATTCTATTATTCAGAGTGTATCTTATTGTCACCCTGACACGTTTAGAATACGTGTCAGCTGCAGGTTTGAGGTTTGTTTTTTTGGGATCTCTGCAGCAGCTTACAAAACGGATGTGTTTACCTTTTCCCTGAAAGCGCGTCGCTGAATACCTGCGTGTCTGAGATGAGGCTTATTAAATTTGATGAGTTAAAAAATGTCTTAACGCTTTATCTCGCCTTTGTGTCGTCCTATTGGTATCTACCCCGAGCCAGGCGCTCTCCTCAGGACGCCAACAGCAGCTAGAAAGATAAACAGGCCCGTGTTTTCCTCCCATTCTCTCCCCGTTTTTTGGCGATACGCAGTCATACACTCGTAGGCCTTGTTAATTGTGTAGTCAGTCAGAAATCCTAAACGGAAACTCAGAGTTTGTCGTATCTGTCTGGGGAAGCGTTCTCTCTGATGACGGTTGGGGATTTTGGCGTTTCCTCCTTTCTCCTGAGGGTGAGGTGATGGATGTTTGAAGGTTTGATCTGACACTGAGACGCATCTGAATACGTGGAAATCAAAGGAACATGCAGAGAAAAGTAAGCAGGCAGGCTTTATTTAGGAGGAAATGGACTCCAGGGAAAGACACCGCGCTCTTTTATTCTGACAAACACTTCAGTGTTGTGGAGGAAATATTGGAAATTTGATGCATTTGTCAAAAGCTAAAAACCACTATATGTTTAAAAGCGTTCTATGCACGGGCTGAGCCTTTATCATTGTTGTTAGATTTTATAATCTCAGTAAATCTGTGCACGGAATAAACATCAGGCAATCCTCTCGGCTGTATATAAGTCATCTATAAACACAGAGGTCTTCTATTATAAAGCTCTTCAGCTGTATGAGAGTTGTTATGGAGTTTATTTGACCCATGACGATGTCTATGCACGGATTATTTCTCATGTCCGTTTGGAACTTTTCTGCTTTCAAATCATGATTTGAGGTTTTTCCTGACTGTATTATTATATTATTAAGAAGTATATGGGCTGTGTCCTAAACCGCAGACTTCCATACCATTCATACTAAATGTGACGTCAAGTTAAGTATGTAGTACGATCCAAAGTCATAGAATGCAAATTTGTGTATGCAAGAAATACCCGGATGTTTACTAGATCGGCCAGAAGTATGATGTGGGAAAACACTGGTTATACTAAAGTGGCTCAGTTGGTAGAGTCGGTGGTCTCTCAACTGGAAGGTCGAAGGTCCCGCTGCTTCGTCAGCGGTGTATGAATGGGATTAGTTTCTGATGGTCACTTTACACAGCAGCCTGTGAGTGAATGTGTAGGTGTGACATGCGGTGTAAAAAGAAGAAAAGAAATATACAAGCTCAAGTCCGTTTACCATTTTAAGCACTGCGGCTATCAGACTGTCCAATGGCGGAGCTCGCCATCCAAACAACTAGTGGTATACATTTAAAAGTAACCATCATATGTGTCATATGTTGTCAAATTAATTAAAAGGACTCCATAGATGTATCCGTAAAGAATGGATGTACATATATTGCGATTTAACTCTATTTACGGGCCGACAGTGGCGCTAGCTTGATGCTAGCTCATCAACGTAGGTCAGAACGGAAGTCACGTGACCTGTAGTTTAATATGTTGCTTACAGCAGACTAACAGTCGGGTTAATACGCAGTATGCAGTGTTTACTGTTTGTGTATGTAGTAGGCAGTACATTAGGATGTGGTTTTCAGACGCAGCAATGGTCTTTTAATTTCTACATAACAATAAATAAAAGGTGTGATGTATGACAGACATTTCAAACTTTAAAGAACGACTGATCAACAAGATCATGCTCACCGAAGCTTTTTAAAAGAAAAATATTACAAGGATGTTTCTGTTGTATGAAAACATATCTCCGAGCGAGAAGCATGTCACCTACATCTCATCAAAACCTAGTATTTGACTTTCCACTGGCTGGATTAGTCACTCCTCTCTCTTCAGCCAATCCACGCCATTTATACCGAAAAATAGAAGTCTGTCTACAAACATCTTCCTCATGCAGATTTCAGACACATTTAAGGTTTTTTTTTCAGATCTGCAGTCTGCAGTTTCCACAGAGGGAAACGTGAGTCCGTACAATAAATGTAAGAAGCTTAAGTGTTGCAGATTTTGATTAAAGATCAATTGAAAGGCGCGGAGTTAAGTTTTCTTTACAATAAAAGGAAAGTTGGACACAATGGACCAACAGTGAATTAGGATTGAAACTTTTTGTTATTCAAAGCTAAATCCAAGGGCGTTCAGACAGAGAGACAAAGTTAGCCTGAGAGAGAGAGAGAGAGAGAGAGAGAGAGAGGGCGATCTGTGCTGTGTCAGCAGTGTGCTTAAACCAACTCCAAAGATTAATCACAGGAAAACACATACAGCACATACACACAAGCACTCCCCTTCACACACACACACTCACAAACGCATATACCCGCAGTTGTATATCTCGCGTTCCCAGCAGTTCAAAGTGTGGTTGGTTTGAAACAGATTAAAAACTGTCTATGAAGTGATGCATTGCAATTGTCATAGCAAGGGTGGGAGAGATCTTTTTTGCATAAAAATCCCCTCTTTCTTCCCACCGCTATCAGCAAAGAGATGGAGAACTCACTAATCCTGCTGTGGTCGCATTTGCATCGGTGGCAAATAAACAAAAGCACACCATTTTTCATCTCCAGCTTCTATATTAAAAGGAGATGGCAGGGGGGGAGAGAGGGAGGAGGAGGGAGGGGGGGGAGAATGAGAGAGGAAAGGGAGAGAGGGGGGCACCCAAGCAGACCCTTTGGTGTCAGAGATATGCTTGCTGATGTTTGGTCTTGGTAAATGGAAACTACTGTGGCGTGTTCGCCGCATCAATCCCTCCTTTCTCATTCCAGGTGGAGATGTGGGAGAGGAGCGGGTGATAGATGTGTATACAGAGGAAGGGGGAGCCGAGAGGAGATACAAGAGGACCTCGGCCTGACACAACCAGAAAGATCCCAACTTGAAATGTCTAAATGCAAATGTTTGCACAGTTTTCCCACAAGCCTGTCCTCAATCCCAACCCATCAAATATGGCAGCTGTGTTGGAGGCCCAAAGCTTCCAAATATAAGGTACTGGGAATCTTTCTGACCTCATTGGGTGCTGGTTAGGTTTTTGATGTCCCTGACAGCTACCATATGGAGCATTTCATTTGTGTTGGTTTTGGCGAACCCTGTGCACAAAGTTGTACATCTAATTTTTTTGCAGAACTTGAACTTGAGACCCCACAAGGTCCGTGCGTGTTACGTCTGTGGGTATGTTTTGCTCTGTCTGACGACGTGGCCCTACTCTACCGAATCCGTTTCTGAAGCAGAGGGCAGCGAAGTGGGTTGATCTGCTCCGTTCAGCTTGACATATGCTTGTAGCGGGCTCCATCAAAAATCAACGCAGTGCATGTTTGGAGCGCTGCTGCGAGCTGCCGTGTAAGGGAAATTCGGATTCACGCCGAACATGTTACCTCGTCACCCGACTCTAGGCATTCGAGCATTGACAAGAGCGGGCGCGATCAGCTCTGGAGCGCGCTGTGTGGACCGAAAGCAGATGCAGTGGGGTCTAGGCTTGAGGCCTGACGCCAGACACTTCTTCTTCAGGTCCTTTGGAAGGAAAAATCTATTTAAAAAATGTCCTTGTCTGGCACATGTTGTCTAATGTGATGCCGAGGCTTCAAAACTAGGTGGTATAGTCATTTTTTTCACCCAAATTGAGGCAAGATCGTTGTGGCGACAGGGACACCACATTTGGCTGCTCTCATCTATTAAGTTAATCTACTCCCTATGTACAGATTCTGCAGAAATTGTAGAAATCTGTTGGTGCAGAAGAATTTTTGTATTTTAAGTGTTCTGACAATGTCGTCCTTGTAGTCGTCCACTAGCGATACGGCAGGCCTTTCCTTTACACAGAAAAACTGTTTCAATCAAAAGGTGCAGAACGCAAAACGCAGCAATGCAGTCCCAGAAATGACAGTCATTCAACAAAGATTAAGCTTTAATTAAAGGTCTTTAAACAGATATCTGCGTGCACGTGCAGCTACTCATCCTCTCTTCATCCTTTCCCACCTCTGAAGTTGCTGAACAGACTGTAACAAAGGCAACACATGGAAAAGGAAGTCGCACATGGAATACTTTTCTCATCAAACACCTGAAGCCACGAAAAGTTGGCCATCAGTTCCAATGACTTTGTCCATCCGATGGATCACGTGATGTAAGTTTTATTGATGATAAAGCAGGGATTCACTTGGGAAGTGGCGACCTATGGTCATTCCATTGGTGTCATGTCAACCAGGATTCAGATGTATGATTACGTGATTCTCCAACTAAAAACAAAGACAAACAAAACAGCTCCTTGTAATACAATTCTGGAAGTGTTTACAAGTCTGAAATAGACTTTCGTGTTTTCTCCCGATGCCAAAAGTACCCAAAACTTGTTCATTAGCACTATCGACATCTTCATCACAATCGTCATTATTTCTGCCCACAACAGCTTGGAGATACAATTTCACATCTAACTGATGTTTGATCACCCTGCATTGGAAACAATTTGCGGATTGGCTGTGGTTAAAAACCTGCAGCCCGGTCGCCTTTCTTCCCTCTGACCCGTGAGAAAAGAGATTAGCTATTCAAGGCAGGCAGCAGAGTGACAATCGGCGCATCAGATCAATATAACTTATCTCTCCCTCTCTCTGCATTACACTCCTGGTACAGTAATACACCTGGAGGAAGCAGTGAGTGTGTGGTGATTAGATTAGGGCCTTTACTGTACACAAGCATCCACACACACACACACACACACACACACACACACGCTGATAAGAGAGATGCTGCTCTCTTCCAGCTGCCTTGTGAAGTGGAGAGGATAAAGACTACAAGCTCAGGGTGTTAGGAGTTTGTTGCTCTCTGCAAAGGAGCGCTGTAAGGTTATTGGTTTGCTGTCACACGAACAGTATGGATGGTACTTTTCTTTTTTGGTCTGAAATATACAATACAAGTGGACTATTTTTGTGTTTTATTTGTGTACACTGATCATCTCCCAAGAAGTTTGTCTTTTTAAACATGCATTGCATAGATACGCATGTTGCCAGGTGTAAAACGCTTTAAAACCGAAACAAGACTAAAAACAAAGCAACTGACAAGATTACCCAACTTTGTGAACAAGAAGAAGTTAATACAAAGCCTGTCAGCGAAAAAAAAGAAAGAAACAGGACCATCAGGAAGAAGCCAAATATAAAGGCAGAAGATTGGACAAAATAAGTTGCCCAGCCACCACCATAGAACTGTGTCGTCCCTCAACCATCACCGGACGCCCAGCCACCATCCTCGGACTGTGTCGTCCCTCAACCATCACCGGACGCCCAGCCACCATCCTCGGACTGTGTCGTCCCTCAACCATCACCGGACGCCCAGCCACCATCCTCGGACAAATAATGATTGATTGAGATGAGAAGTAGCAAAAAGTCTGTTAAAAACACTAATAACCAGTCAGTTTACAGTGCATCCAACAATCACGGACTGCTCAGGGAGAATCAGGAACAGTTCATATTTATGTCCATCAAATGCGTCCTTGGCTTCTTTGAGACAAGAACTCTTCCCCCTTTCCTTTTCTCTGCACCAATCCCGTATTTCATACATTCCTGCAGTCCGGCCCGCCGCTCGAGATGATTCTGGACGTGCAGAGAAAGCAGGTCGCGGGTTTTAGATGAACTGTGGCTCTCCTTCTCAGCCTTGTAAATAATTAGAATTCCCCGGCTGACTGCAGAGCCTGGACACTTCCATAATTACATTGTCAGTGCGGCAGCTGATTAAGTCCGGCCTGTGAAGTATGGCATTAGCTGTACTGTGTCTGCATGTAGAATAGAGGAGATGACCCTCAGCTACCTTCAGCGCGCTCTGCGGGGACGGGAGATGGATGGTGGCGGATTACGCTACTGATCGTGACAATTTATAGAAAAGCCTCATTATGATCCGCACACTGTTATATATCACCAATCCGAGGATAATGCTAGAGTTATTCCGTGAAGCAATCTTTTAGAATTTGCAGACAAGATAAATCACAAAGCAAAAAAGATCGGATGTTGTATATCGTTACTTTCTATGATAGACTTTTTGACATTAATCTCAACAGGCACACAAGTCCAAGATCAAAAATATGTGCACACTGCTTCAATGTGTAGATTTCGGAGAGCCCTTCCGACTGTTGTCCTGCAATGTTGCAAGTCACATTACTAATTTAAATGCATGCCATAACATCTTTTTTGGAAACTATGGCTGCCTGTAGCAGCCTTCATTTGTTTTAGAGACTTGTATGAGTCTCTAAACGTCCAGGTGGTTATGGATTTAAATTCGTAAAGGCCTCTAGTATCAAATGTATAAAGAACAAAATGGATGGTCAAATACAAACCACCTCTTAGTAAGTGGGGAAATAATCTACCTAACATCCCTGCATGCATGTAACTGTACCTCACAAGACTGTTAAAAAATCTGTACACACAAGGGGGGATATCATTTGGATAAAAAAATGAATGTAACTTTTGAAAGATGAATGGATGTTATCAGCTTTTCTCTTCTCTTGTGAAAGGTCCTCTGGTGTCTGCGTTGCTGAATAGAGGCGTACAGACCTGGCAGCAACAAGTGAAGAATTTGCAGTGGATGATGCATATATAAGAATACAATGGGATCAAATTTTTAATCACTGTTAGTTCAAATAATGCAGCTTTTGGGGGTTTTAACTTAAACAGTTTCTCCTCTTTTTTTGGCCTTTAACCTCTAGATAAATTCATTTCTTTGATGAGTTGGGGCGATCCGTCGACACTCCTTTTTCACTTTTAGGATCAAACATACTTTGTGTGATTCTGTACAGGGTAGCGACTGGACGTTTTGCAGGACATGCTATGCTTTTCTTTTCCTTTAAAATTGCACGGCGTAAAGCTCAGATGAAGCTTTTATGACCTGCAGCGGCATCAGGCCTCACGCAGGAGATGAACTATCCCTTTAAGACCTTTGTCGCACTCGTCCTGCCACTCTCTCCTCCGTGTGTGTGACTGCAGCCATAAAGCAGAGACGCAGAGAAATGGTCATCTCGATGGAGATAAAGATGATGATGGATATTTACCCTGACCACACTCTCTGATTTACCACAGCTCGACCAGTGTTTGATGGTGTACTGTATCATTCATCTCTGCTGGGTAAAGCAGGAAAGCTCCACTGTAGGCGAGTCTGGAGAGGAGAGGAGTGCAGTAACCCCCCCCCTTCCCCTCCTCCCTCCCTCCCTCCCTGCCTTTCCCCTGACCTTGCAGCTTTATGACTGCAGTAATGCGCTGCAGATGAAGAGAGGAGCAAATCCACCGGAGATAATAGACAAATCATCTCCACGAGGTGCTGCTGGAATAAAAATCCCCAGACAAACAGACAGCCTGTGTGCTCTCGGACACCCCTTTAAGGGAACTCTAGTGTTGATAAGTAATTATCCCTGCCCAAAGGCATGATGGGACTCACAGAGAGAGAAAACATTTGTATGATATGTTTGCAGAATTGCCCGCACTGTAAATCTTTAAAGCACGGATTGCGCACTAAGAATCTGCGGATCAGTAATTTAATTAGCGATCGCATACGCGTGATTTTTTTTTTTATAAGTATGATTCCGCATGCATGTGTGTGTTAAATGCCACTTGCTTGTATGCGTAATACCACTTAGCAGGGCTTGTATCAGTGGATTTTCCACTGGCCTCCCTCCTCCCACAGCTGTCTTCATCGCTAACAATCCACTTAAGATTCACGAGCCAAAAAAAAAGACATTTAGACTGGAGATTAACATTCTGCACCTGTTGATCAGACAAGCTAATGAAGCACATTTGCTGTATAATGAGAAAGCGAGATGGGGTTTGGCAGGAGGACGATTTAGCTTTGTGGGAAAAACTGACAAGAAAAGTGCAGCAGAGGCCTTGTCCTTGAGTCAGATGACAGATGACATCTCCGAACTCGTGCAACTGTCACAGCGGAGCGAGGAATCATGTGACTCAAGTGCTTTTTTACTCGTGGTGTAGTTTCCCTGTGCTGACCTCAGGTAAGCAGGGTGGGGTCGGGCGTACGTGCTCTCAGCAGCTGCAGGAATGTAAAGAATGTGAAGAAGCACCTCGCTGCACTCTCACATACTTGTGGTAAAGCTGCAGTCATGTGAGTGAGAGTGGAGCTACTGTAGGTATTTGTAAATGTAGGTGAACACAGTGACATGGAGATTTCTTTTTGAATAGTCCTGTGCCAAATGTAGTCCAAATATTTCCAATCCGATTGCAGGGGAATCTTCCATTTTGCAAAGAAGCAGCTTGACTTCTAACCCACTATGTTTAAAGTTAAGTTTTCTGTATATATTTGGAAGTGTACATTTCTTAAGTACTTTTTGTAATTTAAAGATTCAGCTGCTCTTTTATCGTCTATATTACACCTCTATTTTTTTGCACAAAAATTCCCATGCACCTGCACTGAACAACACACTGATCATTAAAAACCTGAACGTATACACAGCTGCTGATATTCAGATTCCAACTAAATCAGAAATAGAAAAAGTTATTCAGGTTTTATAGACCTCAGCTGTGGATGAGTTTGACAGGCAGCGTGTTCGGACATCGTCAGAACTCTGGCCAAAAGATCAAGATCAGAATTTGGACTCTAAACTCACAAGTTCGACTTTACTTGCAGAAGGAAATAGAATAAAGTCAAACAGGAATTCTGAGATTGATTCCTAAGAAAAAACAATTTAGTTATTTAACACACAATGTGTTCAGTATTCATCACTTAATCACAGAACTATGACTTTGACTGTGTCTTTCGTACTTATCTGACTCTTTGTTTCTCTGCCAGGTTGAATCAGAAACACTCGCCTGTCATGCCAGAGTCCAGTCTGTTTCAGATCAGTGAATAGTGATTTTACACAATAATCTGTCTGTAATAAACTGTGCTTAGGTGTCACATTTCAGGTTATTATCCTGTCAATCATGCCCTTGCTAGCTCTTACATTTGATTGGATCAGGAGCAATCCATCATAAAAAAAAGGGCGCCGTATAGCATGGCCGCTGTGTCATGCGCCCCATTTACAGAGGCTGTTGTCCTCATCGCAGCAGCCTGGGTTTCGGGTCTGACCTCGGCCCTTTGCTGCGTGTCGTCCCCCACTCTCTTCTCCCAGTGTTTCCTGTCTCTCTTCAGCTTTCCTATCTAATAGAGGCAAAAAGGCCAAAAAACATAAAATAGGCCTATAGCTTCATGCTAAGCACAAGACCCCCCCCCCCCCCCCCTCAAATAATTTGCCTTATCGGTGTATTAGTTAGTTTCACCTTTCTCCTGGACCGAGTTAGAAGTTTCCAGAGTGGAATTCTGTGCATCATTTGGTTCATTTTGTGTGTTTTTGTTTCAGCCTCAAAGGAACACAGTGATCTTAGTGTGACCCAGTTTGATCTATTGTGACAACTTTGACACTGATGTTGTGAGATTTTATGCAGATGATGTACTTTTTTGTTTCAGTGACATCTTTTTATTTGCCTAGATATCACTCATCCTGCAGACCCTGAAGTTCCTCTTCCGAATATTCAAAACCAACCTCAGATACAAAATCATTGTGCTCAAAATATGCAACCTGATCAGCTTTGGATGCAAAAGTTACACAACTATATGGATAGAAAGATACAACCTTGAGAGAGTGGCAATACCTCTAAAGCATCTCATTGATGTAATGCACTGAAGACAGGGTATTATGTCTTTTTTAAAGCAAACATAACAGCAAGAACTTGCATTATTGACTGTTTTTTGTTTTATTTTGTTGTGCAAATATTTGAAAAATATGCATATCTGCATTTCAATACGTAAGAGGAAACTTAAAAATAGAAGCACGTCACAAAAAATAAAAGAGTAGCCACTTCTGGGACAAAAGGGCCTCATGTTTGACCTGAGTGTGAGGCAAGTCATGAGGGGAGGAGGCAGGAGAGGGAGGGGGCAAAGTGAGTCAGGCTTAGAGGCAGAAGAAGGTAGAGAGCGGGTGTCAGGACGGAGCTCAAGGAGCAGTTAGAGAAAATAAACAGATGGGAGCTTTGAGGATATTCTATCTGAAGCTAAGTCCTGTTGAGTATAAATATGGTGGCGGGTAAGCCATCTAAATAGGCCTGTGTTTACCTGTCTGCACGGCCCAAATTAATCACCCATGCCGCCACGAGCCGCGGGGAGGAGGGGGGAGAGGGGGGAGTGCAGTAGGGAGGTGGGGGGTTAGGAGTGTAAACACGGCTAAAAGCTACTGGTTGGCACCATTTTGTTTTGGTTAGGATACAGAGTGAGTGATTAGGCGGCTCTGCTGTGATGAAGGGGTGGCAGGAGTGATGGAGGACCGGTGTGTGTGTGTGTGTGTGTGTGTGTGTGTGTGTGTGTGTGTGTGTGTGTGTGTGTGTGTAAATGTAAAGACTTCACTATTTCCGATTCTTGAATTTGCAGATATTTCAAATCTTATTCCAGGATTATCCTTATTTTGATAGCTAACAAAATGAAAAACACTTTACAGCATCTGAACTCTGTTTAAATATGTTACCTGAGAATAATGGGATTCAGAGATGAAGTCATTCGTAGATTAAAAACAGTGAGTTGGTCAACACACAGTCTGCTGCAAACGCATCAGCCTGCCAAAGGCTTCCTCACAGGTCCCTCATTGGTCAACAGATTGTAACCTATCAGACTTTTATTTCACTGAAATTTTAGAGGTCGTAACTTTAACATATTAGCTTTGGATGATACTCATCGTGTGACACTTTTGCTAGAAGAACAATATCTTTAAAGCGATCAGTGGAGAGTATTGTATCATCAGTATAAATTAGCACATCCGAGCAGGTAGGACTTGTGTCTTCATTGTGCTGCACCTCTGCTGATAGAATAAAGAGTCTGATAAGATGTGACGCTGTAAAAAAAGGGAAAGGCCTGGAGGGGGGGTCACGGTGCTTGTTCTGGATTTTTTTCCATTATGTGATTTGGCATGCTGATGCCTTTCATTTCAATCATTAGAATTCAGCCGGGATCAGGAGAGCTTTCAGGTGAAGCCGAGGAGCCGCGTTTGGATTAGCGGTCCATGTAACCGAAGCAGGATAGACTCCAAAACGAGGCTGATTATCATACCATTTCTTACACCTGACGCGATTAATGCAGTTTTTTTAACCTCTTCTCTTTAAAAAAGAGGGAGGGGGGAATGGTTTAATTTAATATATGCTTGGTGTTTAATCATAAGCCCCACATTTTACGGCCTATGCAGAATGATATTAGTGATTTGAGAGCAACGCAGGCCACCGTGAAGGCGCTCGACTGCCCGAGTTTAGCATATTTTCCTACCTCAGAACTTTTTTGAACCCAAAGTTTAAAGGAGGATAGAGGTAAGACACGGGAGGGAGATTTAACGTCGACATATTTAGAGATAGAAAGGGAGTGGAAAAAATTGGGGAAATCGTCAAGATACTAAGTAACAAAAACCACAGTTCCCTCCAAATCTTTTTTAGAACTTTAAGGTACAACTGAAAGTTAGAAAACCCAAACGTTCAGTGATCATCTCTCTTCTACAATAACTCCAGTACGTCCAAGTTGGACCGGAAACCAGCCTGAAACCTTCACTGTCCCATGGGTGTAATCAATGTTGTAATTGATGATTAAAAGTGAGGAAGGAGTGAGACCATGATGAACTTCATACCAATGCAAGAATGTTGCTGTGCTAAAAATCCGTCATTGTTGAGACACTGACTGAGGTGAACTAAATGGTACAGGAGGAAGATGTCCATCCTCCGTCAAGTTAAACCAATATGTTGTGGGCTGCATGAGGCAGGTGTAGCTGGAACGCTTCCTCTCCATGCAACACCTCCTTATTTTCTTCAACACTCACCTGTGTGTATCTTAACACACAACTTGATGTGTCCTAAGTTTTTATAAAGCAGATTTGAGCCGAAACCAAACAGACCATTTCATGTCAGCGCTCAGGATGATAACAAGCACTTACAGGGTACCTCAAAACAAACCTAACCATGAGTTGGAATGGTAAGATATCTTGCATGTGTGTACAAGATGCCAAAGGAAGGCAGCGACAAAGGTCTTTTTTTTGAAAATACCTCAGACATCCGCTGGATAACTCGCAGAAAATTGTGCAGGACTTTTCAAAAATGTTGCATGCGGCTTGGCTGCATTACAACCATGACAGAAGCTCACTATGGACACTTTGGTAGAAAATATTTGGTGAACTTTACCTTTGTTTTCTCTTTCAAATATTTCTCTCAGTTTTGCTCCATCTGAAACATCTTTAAGAAATGCTAGTGGACCCAGTATACTCAACATGTAATTACAATATATGTAGAAGTCAAGTGAAGTCACGTCACATTTAAAAGAACAGCAGCAGCGGACCAAAGTGGTGTAAAATGCATAAAAGAACTGCAACAATTATAAGAGATAAGAGACAACAACAAAGCAGACTAAAACGAAAACGTGAGAGAAACCGCTGATTTAGGACGTTTTGAGGCGGGACTTTAAAGAGTCAACAGACAGAGGGGGCAGACCTGATGGAGGGGGGGGGAAGGCTAGTCCACAGTTTAGGGGCCTTGTCCACAAAAGTACGATCACCTTTGAGCTTGAGCAAGGGACTGCCAGGAGGCCCATGTTGGATGATCTGAGGGGTCTTAAGGAAGTGTAAGGGCTAAGGAGGTTGGTTATGTCGGTGAAAGCCAAGCTGTTCAGGGCTTTGAATACAATTCAATACAATTCAACTTTAAAATCAATCCTGAAGCATATTAGGAGCCAGTGAAGAGATGCTACGTTTTTGCAAATGATTGCGAAACCTTCAGAAATAAAGCCTGAGTTTAAAAAGAAATTGCATCATCCTTCTATTGCTAAAAGTTCAAATGCATTACTCCCATAATGAAATCAAAAAGAACATGTACCTGGTTTTTCTCTGTTCATGCATTACATGAAAGGATCTGCTGCCCTTTATATCTGCACCCTCCCTGCACAAACCAAACCCTTCAACCTTCAGCCTAGTTTTAAACAAGCCACATCAACTGCACTCCAGGCCACATAAAAAATACAGTAATCCAAGTAATTTCTGCCTGGCTGTAAACTTTTCGGATTCTGCGACTCTCATGACGGCCTGAGCGGAGAAGAATGGGCTGTTACAACACGCGGGAGAAGTAATGCCTTTTAGTTTCTGACATGTTTGTCTTGGACTAATTCCACTCCACACCACGACAGGCACGACCCGCCGAGTCAAACGGCTCTGTCACACCTCTTTTCTCTCTCTCTCTCTCCTGCTCTATCTCTTCACTCTTCACAGGGAAAGAAGGCCAAAGGGTTTTCCTTGGTTCCCCTAGTGTGAAATGCAAACTGTCATTAACAGAGAGAGGGCGAGTGGAGGGGCTTACAGGGGAGCCATCAATACAGAGAAAGCCTCTCCCCGCATTGTGTCTCAATAACTTTAAAAAGGAAACTAATCCATTCTGCTCTTAATTGCATGCCACGTCCCCCGATGTGTCTCCCCCGTCATTTTTTTTGCACAATGTGGAGGAGGCAATATTTAAACAGACTTCCAAAGATTCCCATTTCAAAAGCTGTAATGAGTTTTTAAAGAACATAATGGTCTATATTATATTCTACGTTTTTAGCAGGAGGAGGTGAGGAGGAGAAAAGAAGAAGCTTGCCCTGCAAAAATGAGGTTGTCTTTTAAAGGGTTGGGGGGCTGAAATCTAAAAGTTAAAGTGTGTGACAATGTGTGTGTGTGTGTGTGTGTGTGGATGTCAACAACGTGTGACAGGAGACAGTGCTCTAAGGATTAAGGTCTAATTTCTCCTGTTCTTTCATTGAGACTCTGCAATCCAACAGATTGATTGGGACTTTTAATTACACAGCAGTAATTATGGGGCCAGATCTCCGCGTTTGAAAAGAAAGAATTAAAGTTCATTTTGCTTGGCTAATTATCAAACGCTGTCCTGATGTGTGTGTGAGTGAGTGTGTGAACAGCCAAAGCCCCTCGATGCCAACGGCGACGCAGGACCCCGGATCACAGATACTCAGTAATTAAGGCAAAAAGGTTACTTGGGAAAGAAAAGATGAGGGAGAAAAGCGAGGGGTGAAAAAAAAAAACAGTTCTGATAGGGAAAATCGGATCCTGTCTTTCATTCCTTTTAATTCTAATTCTGCCGGATCTTGCGCCACTTTTCTGTCACTATCAGCACTCGCAAATTACAACATTTCACATTCATCAGCCTAACTCGCAAGAGGCTGCAGAACAGTAGCTTGCCGGGTAATTGGGTTGATTTTTTTCCCTTCTTCTTTCCCCCCCCCCCCTTCTTCAATAAGTCCAGTCCGATTCCTCCCCTCCCCTCCCCCTCCCTCCTTCCCTCGGCCTTCGTCCGGTCAAATCTGCACTTGCTGACATGCAGCACAGTAGCACTATGCCTCTAATTTTTACATTACATTGCATTAGCTCCACCAGGTTTAAGGGGAAACCAATACAGGAATCATTTTATGGCGTAAAGCAGGAGCTGCGATTTGGGCTCAGGAGTCAATCTGGCGCCTGGTGATGATGGCGGTGGAGTTAGCGCGGGGTTGGCAGGCCTGATTAGACCGTCTTAGGCTGGGGAGTCATATATGTGCTATTTCGCTGATAGGCTGCGAATCTGGATTTCCTGCTCCAGTGCGCTCATGGAGCTAAACCCATCCAACCGAGGAGGCTAGGCAAAGTGGGGAAGGTGATTTTTTTCCTCCCATCGCTTTTCCTGCCTGCACACACACACACACGAGTGCCCAGAGTCACACACATACATGAACACCATCGCCTCGCCACTACTTCATGAAATCTATTTGAAAATGTCTGTGTGTGTGTGTGACAAAGAGCGAAATGTATTCATTGAAGGATTCTAGGGGAGAAAAAGATCAAATTTACTGGACTGAAGTGCAGGATTCATCAAAAAAATAATTTAAATGTAATTTTTTTGGGGGGGGCATTTAAAAAAAAAAAGTTGGTGTCCCAACGTACGCTTGTGGTCGCTGCTATTTCAGCATCCACTCTGTCTCTCTTTTCTTCGTCTTTTCTGTGTCTTTCTCTCTCTCTCTTCTTTCAGTCCGTCCGTCAGTCATCCGAGCTTGCCCACCTGTATCCAAGAAGCTGCAGCGACCCTTCAAAGCATTTAGCGCGGACACAATTACACAATTGTGCGAGCAGACAAATGCCGTGTAGGACAGTTGGGGACGGTAGTGGTGGGGAAAGGCAATCTTACCCTCTTCCTCCCCCCCTCCCTCCTTCACCTGGCCTCCCCACGGTCCTCACCCTCAACACTCCTCCCTCCACACCTTCTCTTCCCCCCCTTTCGCTGTCATCCCAAGCTTGTCCATCTCAGCCCGGGGAACAGTGGGGAAGCTGTGTGTGTCGGCTCTTCCCAACAATTACCTTCAATTACGGCTCACTGCAGTGTGGCCTAGTGAAAGGCTTAGCCATTAGGAGTCTCTCTCTCTCTGTCTCACCCTCTCCTTGCTCAATCTTGGAGTCTGGCCAGGCTCCAGGTGAAAACGACCCAAATAGCCCCCTGCTCACTTTACACGCCCCACAGCTCACTTTACGTTAGCCAGCCTCGACCAGAAAACCTCACCAGCACTCTGTTAATTCACATCTTTTCACTCCCTCCTCCACCTCCACCTGGTCTCTTCCTCCTCACCCCTCCTCCTGCCTCTTCTTCCCAGTCTTCCTTTCTCAGAGTCCTCCTCCGCCGGGACCTGAACCTGTTTGCGGTAGTTTGATAGTTCAGGGGCAGCAGGGACAAAGGACACCCTGAGATGGGAAGCTCCCTTGTGTTTCACTGCAGATAAATATACTACTAGTTTCAAGCTGGAGCTTGGTTTTAACCTTTGAACTCTGCAATAATACTGACTCTACCAGTATCTACGGTGGTATGTTTACCTATTGTTGTATCCTTTGTGCAGGCTCTTTTAATGCATCATATCCCATAAATCTGTACACCTGAAGCTAAATTATCATCTAAGTCAAAAACCTATAACGATTACCAAATGTATTAAAAACCATAAATTAAGAAATTGTCTAATTTCACTTGTATTTTGAACGTTGAACATTCAACTCTTTAGACTCTAAACGTCATTTGAACTGTGCACATTTTTTACGTTTGCAGATGTGATCACTTTCATGTGCACAGGTCCGAGGTTTTTTCTGCCTATAGTGATGTCATTTCTTTTTTTAAGATTCCTTTCTGGGCTTTTCTGCCAGTATTCAGTCGACAGGAGAGTGGATAGCAGAAAAACCGGGAGAGAGAGCGTAGCAAAGTCGACTGGAGTCGAACCCAGGCCTCTTGAGGACCATGGCCTCTGTACATGGTGGGTGCACCTAAACGCTATAGGCCAACCAGCACCCAAGTGATTTTTGTGATTATCCTCCGTCCAACCTGTAAAATCCAAGATATGCTTATAAGTTTAGAATGTAATGCTCAGACTGGAAAAAGCAAATCTAACAAATCTCCTGCAGCCACATCTGCTGCTCACATCTATATACAGTGTTTGCATCACATGCAAGATAAGGTTATAAACCACATCAATGTACAGCATGACAATACCAAAGACCACAGCTTTCAGAAACAAAAAAAAGGTAGAAGCTCGAGCTACATTTTTATGTCGGATGATTTTTAACAGGATTATGTGGGAAAAATGCCCTCCTGTGGATGCTTTCAAGGTGTAAAGTATTTCAATACTTTGTGCAGATTTGGGCCCTCATTTTCTTTCATTTTGATGCCGGATTTTCTTTTCTTTTTTGTGTTTTTTTTTTGGTGTATGAGGGTACCCAGCCCGTCTGGCTACTGTATCCAGCCGACTCCCCCTTATCTGATCACCTCAGCAGGCCTGGTGCGAACACACAGCGCTTATCTCCAGGTGTTGTATTTCTACTCCGGAGATAATTAGCATATCGTTTGTCCTAAACCCCTTAATGCTGCACACACAGCTTTGGGAGGAACAGGTACGTCTTATTTAGCATGTAGCACAGACGCCGGGAACAATACAGTGAGTGTAAGCCCAGTCTGAGTCCTCTGCAGCATCCCCGTCCCTGGACAAGGAGGTCCGGCTCAGAACAGGACAGCTGTGTCCGGGATCACACTTCTCCGTTACAGAGGAGACTGACCACAGCCCAGAAGCAGCCCAAAAAATCCTGTCCCAACAAACCCTCCCCTCCTTCCCTGCTTGTGTGCCCAGGAAACCCCTCCAGGGCTCCCCCGGCCGCATCCAAACCTGGGCATCGCCGCTGCCGTTTGTGCCTCTCGCTTTCAAGGCCGGCCAAGAGCCTCTCCTCCTCCTCCTCGTTCTCAGCCGAGAGCCTCCCTCCTGCCACCTGGCACGGCTGTTCGGCTCGCTGCTCCCACTGTGTGTGTGTGTGTGTGTGTGTGTGTTTGTGTGTGTACAGTATGTGTGTGTGTGTGTGTGTTCACATTCAAGGGTGTACCTTTGGCTCTGTGTTACGGTATATGCCTGCGCTTTTGTTTGAGTATTGTTCGAGTAGGTGTGTGTGGGCATAAAAGCAGTGTTCATGAATGTGTGTGCATGTGTTTTTGAGTGTGTTTCTGTGGGTGTGTATGTGTGTGTTTAATACCCCCGTCCTCTCCAGCACCGGGGGCCCTTTTCTAAAACGCGTCAGTGATTTTTGGCTCTGCAGCCGGCGACAACACGGTTGGTTTTCAGCACACCACCGGCAAGGCTTACCTCTCAGCCAGGGACGGCCAAGCAGACACTTTCCCTGGACAATCCCCCAGCCTTACCCGACCCCCACCCTCCCCCCCTTACTCATACACACAAATACACACACAGTTAACACACACAACCCTTCAGCATCTCTTCCAAGCCTGCATAAACACGGTAAAGGAATACTCTGACTGATCCAAGGGAGTGTCTGATTCCAATTTCTCCTCAGAGGATACCTTTATGCTGATGATGTGTGCATGTTCGTGCGAGTGTGTCGTAATGACTTGTTCTCTATAGAGATGCAGCTGTTTGCTGTTATGTTTGGAATCTTTTGTGGAAAAGAAGTCGGAGTGTGAGGAACGAGTGTTTATAATTTATTACATTTTAATTTTAGTCCAATTTTGCAACCACTCACACAAGTGACAGCTGCAAATATACAGTGATCAATTCAGAGCGCAATATCAAATATTAGTCCGCGCCGCCTGTCTTCTCCTTTCAACTCAGTGCCATCAATTGTGCAGCTCTGCCAGGCCTGTCATTGTGCTGATTTACTGCTGTTTTGCCTAATACACTGTAATGACTGTTTATAAAGGAATCGCAGAAGCCACCCACATACACAATGCTCGTTTTCATCCGAGAGAGCATCGGCGGACGAGTCGATTGATGGCAACAAAAACTGCTGCATGTCTGTTCAGAAGAAGAGACACAAAAACTCCCACATCGGAGGCGATCAGTTGATCTGCTGCCTGAGACGAGAGAAAAGCTGTAACTTTGTGTCTAGACGAGGCCCATAAATCAGGCGATTTCACATTAATAAAGCGGTGACAAAACTGCCTATTAATCATAGCGCAGTGTGTGAGAATAAACAAGCATTTCTCCCCCCACGCTCAGCGGCGAATAAGAATCCCATTTAGGGTGTTATGAAACTGTCTCATTGACCCGCGGGGAAGATAATGCGTCCTTCAGTTAAAGTACTGCTGTTTCTGACTGTGTCATTGCCATAACACGAGTCATATACTGTATGCAATTCCACCCTGAGGTCTCTGACACACACACACACACGCACACACACACTCACACAAACCTGCTGTTGTTTGCCAATTTAACAGAAAAGGTTCCTTTCGGAAAGGTTTCTTCAAGCTGTTGTTTATCTGTGTGGAAATATCCTCTTAAGTATTACAAAACACTCCCAGCAGCTGCCAATAACTGCAGAAACTCGTCCTGAAAAATTGCATGTGATGCTGGTTTGTTTTTGTGCGAGTGTGTCGCCGTGTGTGTTGGATTTTTCTTTTGGTCCCGTTCCAAGCTCCGTCTGACACTGTGATTTTTTTTTTGCGGTTTGTGATAAGCGGCAAAGTCAGGAAAGTTGAGATGGGAATCTTCGCTGTGTTCTTATTTGTGCTGTTGTTTCAGCCATGTCAGATAGTGTAAACACAACTGCAACAACTGCGATACAACTCAGGGGTTATCAGATCTGTAATTGTCTGTGTCTCTTTTGAGAAAGCGCACCGCTGATTCTTTCGGGTAATATCTACAAACATAATCCGCAGTCGACTTGATGTGCTTAAACCGGCTCCTCTGTCTCAGAGTGGCAGCGCCTCCACAAGAAGACAACACACAAAGAATACACTCCATAGAAAGGGTTTATTTCCGGATGTGTGTGTGTGTATACGTGTACGAGTAAAAGCCATGTGTGTTCCACATGCATCACGCCGCCCTGATAAGATTTGAGCTGTTTTTCTAATTAGAAGTTGCTGGAATTGTGATCATTATTTTCCCCTCAATTAAATGATACAGCCTCCTGCAAAGAGGAGCTCCTAATCAGTTTGTAATTAATGCCGTGGAATTTCTCTAACTGCCTGCTGTTTCCACTCCCGGTGAAACACAAAATAAAGGCGTTGGCTTTATGTGCTCCTTACCGAGGTTATTAATGTGTTATGGTGGATTTAATCTAAAGCTAGCTGCCCGTTTGGCTGCTTCGCTGAGGCAGAAAGGAGAATATATTTGACCACTTTTTATGTGGAAGCATAAAACCAGTTCACACAGGAGGCCTTGCATTGGTTTAATTGTATATACTTTTAGGTGATTCAGTACGGTTACGCAGCTTACAATAATAACGATGGCAGTGCATTAACCAATCAAGGTAAAAAAGGGATCTTTGAAGACCCGTTTTATTGAAACAGAAAGTCTACAGAGTGCTCATACGGCTACAATATCATCTGTTACTTTTATGGAAATGTAAAGAAATGTTTATTTAGCATTTTCTACAATTCATTGAGCAGACACTTTTATCCAAAGCCACGTACATCGGATTTTAATACAGCAATTGTATTAAAAGCAAGACGTTCTCCATACTAATATATATCAACAACTGCAGAAATGCCTGAGCCCCCTTAAAGGCCCAGTGAAGGGGCCCTCAGGATACGATTCAAATCACATATTATGCATATTTGATCAGTTTGTTAGCGCTAGCCTCCATGCTAACATTAGCTCGCTCTGTGTGGCTCCCATCAGCCTTTGGAGCTGACTCAAATCAATGTGTTTAAAAAGTTCTTGCTGGAGTCAAATGCCCGAGCATGCTGGTATGCAGAGTTTGAGCACTCTAGTTTTGACTTTCTAAATCAAAAAGACATTTAAGAACAGTATCGTTGATTTGTTTAGTCCAGTGTTTCCACTATATAAAAATGTCCAGTCGCTGCTTCAGTCATTTACAAATTCATGATGTAGTTAATTGAAGAGTCTTAAAGTAAAGTATCCATCTTAGGCCACTATGAAGCAGGCTCAGTACTGCAAAAGTCCAAATCCATCTTATTTAAGAGTTGCATCTGAGCTCTAAGTTTGAGGCTGCAAAAGCTGTCAGAAATAAATCTCCACCAGCCGTACATGCTTACACATGCTCTCCGTCTCCCTGCCAACCATTCAGCAGTCATTTAGTCAGTCAGTCAGTCAGTCAGTCAGTCAGAGTGTGGATAAGGATCTGGATGAGCTCAGGTGATTACACTCTTTAGGCCAATGCTAATTGCGAGGTCTCTGCTCTAAGTACTGTAAAGGTATTAATTAAAGAGGACCATTAATCAAGGCCCTTTGGCAGCCGCACGGAGAGGAAGACACTGAAGAGGAGGGAAGATTTTTTTCTCTCAATGGGTTTAGACTCTGCTGCTGTCTTTCACTTCCTGTATGTGTGGGAGTGTGTGTGTGTGTGTGTGTGGGTGTCTGTGGGTGTGTGTGTGTGTGTGTGTGTGTGTGTGTGGGAGGAGTTGGGTGTGTATGATCAGAAAATGTTCCGGTGTTGTGCAGAGGAAGGACATGACGGGTCAAACGGTCACGAGGGTCGTTTTGCATGTGCAACAGGTAACACCTATAACATATCATTTTGGATGTGCTTGCATACATTCTTGACTTGCAATGAAACCTGTTCTACATGGGCCGTCTTATTTTGCATATAGAGGTAATAAGGTCTAGCAAGAGTGTTCATGTCAGTCTCTAAATGCATCTGCACACCGACCAGAGTCACATCCTGGCTGGAGTCAAGACAAAAAAAAGGGCTCAAAGACTTTTAGACAACACAAGTTTCCTTCCGTGACCTGCAGGAAGGCCTGCAGATCTTAGCGCTGTGCCAGTGCTTGAGCTATATGTGGAACCTGCTTTTAAGGGAACAGTGTTTTGTGTATCTTTAAATGAATCAGAATCATCTCAGGGGCCCGAAGCAGAGGATGCTGCGCCTTTACTAAATAGTGTCAGGAGGGACATTCATGATTAACTTAGCCTGAGCAGTTAAAGATCAGCTGTTGATTCACTTCGCTCTCTGCCAAAGTGTATGCACTCACCTGTCCTCATGAATACCTCATGTTAGTTCTGCAGGACTCAGTGCAGTGCAACAACCTTTATGTGTCCAAACTGAGTCGTGTTTGGACATGAAAATATTCATATTCCTGGCAGTTTTCACAAGTCCCTCCAGACTTAAAAGTTAAAATTATACACTGCTTCTTATTAAAAGCTCCGATTATTGCCCCTGAGCCTTAATTTATACATATGCATGGATTTAAGCTCTAAATATGCAGACGGACGGTGCAGGGAAGAGCAGGAGTGAAATCCTATTATATCCTACCTGTTAGATGTAGAGTAGTAAGCCCTCTGACTCCCAGCAGAATAGGACCGGAGAGACAAAAGGCATCAGTGCTAAACGACTGAGGTGATTTTAATCACATGCTCTTAGGGAAAGAAAGAGTGAAGAAAAAATAACATCTGAAAACCAATTCAGCGAACAAAGGCCTGAGTGTTCCCTTGTGGCGGGATCGAAGAGGAAAAGAGGACGAGTGAAAGAATGAAAGCGGAGAAATAGGGTTTTATCGCGGTTTTGAGTCACTGAACTAAAGGTTGGGGTTCAGAGAGGAGATGAGGAGGGGAGGGGGGGAATTAGAAACCCCCTCAAGTCAGCCAAGATATTTAATTTCTATCTTATTCTCTGCATCTCTTCCATAAACGCGATGAACATCATTTTCATGTCTGTTCCCACTCTCTCTTCTTTCCCGGACTTGTCATTTACAAAATGGCTGCGGAGGGTTGGAGGATGATGCTCAATTTGTAGAGCGTCTAAAACTAGAAAAGAGGCTGTGAGAGACGTGGGGGGTTTGGGGCCGGCGCTCGGGTTTCCCTAATGGCTGGGCAGGGATCGGCCCCCTGTTCTGGATTGGCCTGTTAAATGATTTTCTGGGCTCAGGGCCCAGCAAGGTCCTCGTCAAGTCTTTTGTCCTCGTGACAGACGGACAAAACGGGAAGAAGAAGAGGAAACGCTGGCCAGATAGGACAGGTAATGAAAGAGGGGAAGGGACAGAAAGTGAGAGGGCTCTCCACAGTGAACATGGAGGATATTCACAGACAGCAGTAAGGTTAATGAGAAAGTTTGGTGCTTTGTTGAAGAGGCAAACTTGTAAAAATGTACCATCTTAAAAAATCTAAATAATGATGAGCAATCATGTTAACACGAGTCGGAAAGAAATTGGTACAAAAGGCAATTTTAGAATTATTGAATCAATAAAAAATAAAAAATAAAAGTTACACTTCTCAATGTCAAATCACTGGAAACTGTTGGTAAGTTCGGCGTCATTAGACCATAAACCTGGGTTAAACTGCCAACTTCCACATTCTCCGTGTGCCCCGGCAGCGCCGTCTGCAACCGTTTCCACAGCGAGCGCCGTGGTCGTATCCAGAGCGTGCCACCAGCGCCACTACGCTCTGCTCTGTTTCAAATACGCTGCATGTCTATTTTTTGACGGAGCACGCTGCAAGCTGAACAGAAAAGAACGAGCTAGACAGGAAGTCAGACAAGGTAACGCATAGAGCATCGGGTCAACTTCAAAATAAAATACAATACACAGACTCTCTCGTATTTTCAATCAGTTTGTCAACATTGCGTCAAAACAGGCACCAAACGAACAAGTCAACCTCAGAAAGACAAAGCAGCATGTTTGAATGTTTTTCATTGTATTCCCGCCGTCCGACGGAGGAAAACCGTGGCACTGACGGAACACACTGATCATGTAGTAATAAGGAGTTAGGATCAATACCAAAAACAATACTTTGGGGTGGTACGTTGATTCTAAGTCACAATCCACTGCAATGAAACTAAATCATTGTGCAACTATCTGGAGTCTTTTGGAGTCCTTTAGTTTTTGCATGAGCCCTAAAGAAGGCAATCTGCAGTATTTGACAAACTGGGGGTCATGTTTGCAGGAATATGAACATCAAACTTTAACCTTATATGATTGATTTCATATCATACAAACCATTTTGAGGCTAAAATGCAGACGTCTTACAAACACAAATGTAGAGGTGACATCCAATCAGATGGTGAGTAAAAAAAGGCTCAGAGTCCGACCAATAGTTTGGCTCAAGCTTTGTGGTAAATAACAAACTGGAGTTTTGTTAGCGAGCCTTAAAATGTTTTTTTAACTCAGAAAAAACTTGGAAGACAACATTTCGGGCTTGAGGAATTTGCAACGAGTA
This sequence comes from Tautogolabrus adspersus, assembly GCA_020745685.1. Taxonomy (NCBI): domain Eukaryota; kingdom Metazoa; phylum Chordata; class Actinopteri; order Labriformes; family Labridae; genus Tautogolabrus; species Tautogolabrus adspersus. The sequence continues at coordinate 19,010,963 of CM036555.1, forward strand.
AGTCTGGATTAGCGGCGAGGCGAAGCAGGCGACAGTGTCCCAGACTGTGTGAGAGTTGTTCTGCAGTAATTCCATTACCTGTGAATTTGCTCGGGGATATGTGATTTTAAAGAGCATCATGCAAAATGATAGGGGCCTTAAAAAAAAGCAGCTTTGTGGTTTAACAAACAGCCTTACACATATTCAAAAAATACTCATCCAAACCCAAAGCTGTGAGTGAGAATTTACATACTGTTTATTCATTAACACAACGGTGCTCATGTAACAGGGTCCAATATGCACCTGAATATTTCACTGCTTCTCTTCTTATAATTACACAAATTTGGTCTGAGAGCACTTCATAGTGTACTTATTTTGTAGTCTGCAGCCCCTTCTTTGTTTCTTTTCTTCTTCTTTGGTTAATTCATTTTGCCCCCTCCCCTCTGGGAGCTATATCTCTTTCCATCCTTTTCTTTATTGTATTATTTTGTGTATATTTATTTTCTCCGCAGTGTTCTGATGTGTTTTGCTAGATGTTGGTAGATTGATTTGATTTAAATATCTCGTATATATTGTTATTTTTAAGTCATTAAACCTAGCTTGCCGTGCACAGCTAATTAAGCTAGTTTACGTGCACGCACATTAAGCTAACACACGTGCTGTACTTTTATTTAATCTGTGTAGGATCTGGAGCAGACTGGGAAGTTGCATGGAGATTTTTGTGGGTGCTGTCCTTCGCCAGAGAGATAATGGCTCTCTGCTAAAGATGTCAACTGAAGAAGGAGAGTCTACCGCAAACTGACAAATGAGACATCACAGACAGAAGAGGATTCATTATAGAGCAGTGAGTTAAATCCTTTTTGTGCTTGTTCTGGAAATTTGTGTTAAGTACAACACCGAGCCAACAGTTGTCTTTCTGATAGTTTAATCCAGGCGTTTGCTAAAGGACCTTCGCTCTCTCCAGCATGAGATCGCGAAGAGGAGGAGGAGGCCCAGAGCAGAGGACGTGTCAGAATAAATAGAGAGCATTATCCTGACCACTGTTTCCTGCTTGGACAAAGGCAACGACAAAAGATTAATCGCATAGTATTCCTGATATGAGAGACAGTGTTACTTATGATGTCATGATTATGAGGAAGACGTGACATGCTCAGGTGAGACAGGGGTACATTTTATATTCTGCAGTGAATAAAGAAGGGGAAATAAGTGAAGTCACAGCTTTATCGTGTTTAGAAGTTTTATAATTATTATTAAAATGATTTCCTGCAGCAGAAAATGCACGCTCAAATTCAGCCCCCTGAAAGCAAAATCTCATTAATCTTGTTTAAAGTACGATTTAGCTCAAATGTAGGTTAGCAGTGGGTCCATGAAAGGCGTCTTTACGGCGTTGATTGTACTTTTTACTGCGAGGAGGAGCGGCGGGGTCGGTTAGTGAGAGAGCGCAGAGCAGGCAGGCAGGCAGATGATGAAGGTGCATTAACTCCTCTCCCCCCACATTACAGTTTAACTTATCCACGCTCGTTCACAATCCTTTTTGTACAAGGTCAATGCAAAAATTAACTTGAAATGTATACCTCCTCCAGCAATCACTCCTCCTCTCAATTCTGGAAATGTCTTTTATGCAGGGAAATTGTGGGAGTGGAGAGAAGGGAGCAGAGAAGACCCTCGCAGACCTACTTTTTCTCTTTTTTCTCTACCCCTCTCTCCACAAAATGGTACAATACACGATGTCGATAATGTGAAGAGTTCGCACTTAATTAAACTTGTGCGTACAGTGCAAAGTTTAAAAAGAGAAAAAAAATGCACTCGTGTCACGCCGTGAAAGTGGGTGAATTATCAAATACAAATTAATTAGTGTTTTGAATCCGTGTTCGGAGCAGCGAATTGCATTGAGAAAATTAAAAAGATACGGCTGGCTTCTCACTCGGGCTCTCTCTCTCTCTCTCTCTCTCTGTGTGTAATTTATGACCAGAAAGTTCAAATAAATGAAAACACACGACATAAACAGTGCTTCTCTAATTTTATACATTAAGATATTAGGATGATTTTATAAAAGTTCTCCCTTAGGACGAGACGCAGCCAAACTCTAATTATTATAAAAAGAGAAACGGGACGAGTGACAGAGATAGTCATCGTGTGCTCGGCGTCTGAGGATGAATGACGCCGCAGGTTAAACACGGCTTTGTGTTGTTGTTGAATAAATAAAAGTTTAGTGAAGACCTTTGTAAGTTAGTCTGTCCTCGCCTTTTCAAAAAGGGGATATCATTGTGTTATTGATTGTCAGGCTGCCCAGCTCCATCAGAGCCAGAGCCTTTTAAGTGAAAATTACCATATTTACAGAACGCCATGGTAGTGACACTGCATGAACACAGGAAGTCTACTGCGGCTCAGTGGAGAATAGATTTGGTGCAAATTTGAAACAGAGCAGAGCGAAGTGGCGCTGCTGGCCCGCTCCGGCGATGGACTGCGATTGACTAAAGTGTGTGCGAAAACCACCGAAAGTGCGCAGCGCATCGAACGCGGCGCTCAGGGACTATGTGGAAATAGTGGTTCAGATTGTGGGTCAGGCAACATAAAATAAAAGGCTACTAAGTCCAGGAATACATAACTCGAGCCAAGGAACCCTGAGTCCGACAGTCACTTTTGACTTCATTTTTTAGGCCCAACATAAGAACATTTATTTAACTGACCTGAGTGATTTATTTAACGTATATTTTCTCACACTCAACAAGGAGTTTTTTTGCCAGAAGTTTCTTAAATAACAAACATTATGTGACATGTCACGGTCATGTAAGCCAACACAAAGTACCTGCATAACCTCACCTGTAGAAAGTACTCAATTTAACCCAAACCAGGGTCTAATTCTTCACATAACCAAGTAGCCTTTCATCACCAACTTTACGTCACATACGGTATAGTATGTGAGTGACTTAGTTGACATAAGTTACTTATTGTATCCCAAAGAAATCTTCCTTTTGAGTCACATCAGAGCATCATGTCAGTCACCACTGAGTATTACACAGTGACATGAGTGAACGCGGGTTTTTCTCCACCTTTAAAAAACAGGCAGTGAAAAGGTTTTAGTGCCGCCTGCTCTGACAGAGCACTAAAAGTGATACGTCTATCATCTTTGACATTTCACTCTGAAATTTAAATATGAATGTGATAATAAAGAGGGAAAGCAAGCGCTCCGAGCCGGTGTTAGGGCTTCCCTTGTGAAAGGTGAGGATATGTGTGGGCTTTTTACTCCTCCGTCGTCTTCACCTAAAGAGGCGGATGCTCCACACTCTGCCCACTCTTAACGACTTTAGAGCCTTATCTGGCCTCTGCATTGAATTCTGCTTCAGACATCTTGTTCATTAAATCCTTTCATATCCTTCTTTGCCCGTCCGCCTTCCCTCTCTACATTCTGTTGCTGTCAGAAGTTTAAGGTTTTGTGCGTGTGTGTGTGTGTGTGTGTGAGCTACAGTACCATTATGCAGGCCCTGAATACCGGCGTGGTCGGCTGAGTGAGAAGGCGAAGCATTGAGTTAATTAACGACACATCGGAAAAGCAGACATAATAGTACACCTCAGAAAAAGACTTGACATTGAGATGGACGGATAAGTCATTAATTGGTTTTCTTATTGGTACAATGGCGGAGGCAGAAAGGAGGAAGGTCAAGGCGACTTTGACAGGGACCACAACTATATTATGCGAAGGAGTGCCGGAGTATGAAAGGGGACGGATGCAAAGTCGATGGGAGATAACGGAAAGCTGGTGAAACAAAGTAATTACACCTGAGACGTTGATGCGATGCCGCCGTATGGTGATGCAGGTCAGGGCCAAGCCAGGCACGACAATCTCCAACCTGCGGGTCGCTCCCTCTTCCTCCTCTTCTTCTTCCTCCTCCTTTCCCCCGGGAGGAGCAGCACGGTGGCACCCATCTGAAACGCATATAATTCCAGCGTCGAGATGAACGCCGGCGATAGTGCGAGGAGGGGGAATACAGCGAGATAATTACTGGTGATACTCGTGATTGTGAACGCGGCAGTGTGAAAAGGTGGGCCGCAAGATAAAACACTCATCAGAGAGGCAGCGAGAAGAGTGCTGGATAAACAAACGCACGGAGAGATGGAACAAGAGAGAGAAGGAACGGAGGGAGAGATAGAGGAGGAGAATGGCAAGGTTAACGGCACTGAGATTAAGGTTATGTCTCGCATAGGGAAGGCATTCAGATCGTATTAAAAGCAGCCGGGACGAGAGGAATGTTTGGTGTAGCGTCTGCTAAATCAAGCAGGGTCAACGTGATGTATCGTATCCACAATCTGCAAGCTGTGACACTCAAGAAGAGCAAAATCTGGAATTTAATTCATACTCCCCGCTGATTAGATCGTTTTTCCCCCCTCATATTTAAAGTGATGATGCTGTAGAAGAGGTTTCATTTTCCTGTCTCGACAGAAAAACCAAGGAAAATCTACATATTCTGATGGTCTCATTGAAGTTACTGGCAGGAAAAAAAGGATATAAGTTCATGTGAAAAGATAAAGAAAGGAGAGAGGGGAAAAAGTCAGATTCTGTGCAACAGTTTGATTTCCTCTGTACTTGTTCGTGGCGAGCTGTTGAGGTAGCGCTGCACATTATCTTCACGGCGTAAGAAAGGCTGCAGGAGATAAGAGCATGTCAGGCCCTCGGCCTTGTTTGATACGTGTGTGTGTTAAGGTGCCGAGACCGCGCTTGTGTCCAGGTGAACATGCATGTGGCCACAGCAGCAGCAGCAGCAGCAGCAGCAGCAGCGATTTTTATCGTCGGCCACTTTCTGTCCTTCATTCACTCCCTCTCTGTCACACTCTTTTTCTCCTTCGTGCAGAGACAGGCGATAAGAGACACAGATAGCGCTTTATGGCATGAATGATAAGGAGTCACCACTCGTGCGTCCCATCAGGGTGAAAACCCAAATGAAGGCCGCCTTATCATCCACATCTGACACTTAAAGCAACTCCATTTTGAAGTAATATGTGCCTCAGCGTAGCTCTAATGGATTTGAGATTTCGGGCCTTTTGAGTTTATTGATTCATTTACGCGTACGCGTTGTCCTCTGAAGGATATTGCTGCCCCGGCCTGAAATGTGCACAGATTGCAGCCGACACCAAGATTATGAATGCTTTGCTTGTTTTTCTCAAGTATGTTTTGCCAAAAAAAACAAAATTCAACATCAAAGATTAACTTCCTGTTCGTCAAATTCCGTGTGTTTGCATGTGTGTGTGTGTGTGTGTGTGTTGGTGTGTGTGTGATCTCCGGACGATTATCTGATCTGTCGCATCTTGTTGCACAATTTGTTCAAACCAAGATCCGGCGTCTTTTCTTCTGCAGAAAAAATCCATGTCACGTGAAAAAAAATCCCCGAGAACAAAAAAAAGGCAAACTGGGTCATAAAAAGTCTCTTTTTAAGTTTGATTTTGTTTAACCCTTTGAGCTCTGCCACAGGAGTGGTCCACCAGTGCATACGTTAGCATTCATGCTAATTGTGATGTCACTGAGAGGAGTTTTGATTCATGTTTCATATCCTTAGTATACAGTTCACAAATGTAGAGAACATCTCTCCATTCAAAACATTTCTTGATGTGCAAACGTGCACAAAATATTTCACAACACTCTAAAAGTTTCAGTGATTCTGGTCATTACGAATTTACAAATTAACCCTTTACATGCCAGTGTGTTTCAGATACCTCTCATCTGTTGTGAATTTTTCATCAATTCCTCCAGGGTTTTTTCATTCCAGCCTTTTTATTTAAATGTTTTTAAACCATTTTTAATACTGATTGTGCAAACATCATCCCGCTGAGGACAGATCTCAGCACTTCCTGCCACCCCGCGCACATTCACCAGGTTTCACAACGCACGATACAAAACCCAGAGATCAACACAGCAATGATCTAAAACAGGGAAACTGAAGCTTTTTGATGTGAAACGAGTGAAGTGTTAAGATGCTATAGTTTTCATTTTACATCAGCATAAACAGGAAGATGTTAGGCTTTTTTTACAACACATAAAGTAATATATTGAAATTCAATTAAATTCAAACCTTTATTCTCGACAGGACACTGAGGTTTCCCTCATTTCCAACGCCAACAAACACGTACAATCAAATACAGGAAACAAAGTGGCTAGAAATCAAACTCCTAAACTCTGCAATAGAGGGAAGAACTCCGATCCTTAGAGTTTGCTGGAGATCGTTCAAAGAGCTTGGGGCATCAGAGGAAAATGCAGATTTACCGAGTTCAGTAAAAGCTCGAGGGACTTTAAGAACAAGCCGCTCAGAAGGGTCATGTAGGTGCCCGAATTCCCCTCCTACAGGTCTGTGATGTAAGGTGGAAGTTTTAAAATAAAATCATCAGTAAAGATCGTGCAACATGATGATACAGAAGTCTTAACTTTGCCTGCAGAAACAATTCAACCTGTGGTCCTGAAAATATTTATTAGCTAACATTGATTTAAGCAGGATCAGGTTAAAAGAGCCGGCTGAGGGGCTCCGGATAGCCTAGCGGTTTTGTTGTGCGCCCCATGTACAGAGGCTGTAGTCCTCGTCGCAGCGGCCGTGGGTTCGAATCCAACCTTGGCACTTTGCTGCATGTCACCCCCCCACTCTCTCCTCCAAACATGTCCTGTCTCTCTTCAGCTATCCTAGAATAAAGGCAAAAATAGCCCAAAACTTTAACTTTAAAAACTGTGTTCAAAGGGTTAAATAATCAGACTGTAAAGAGATCTGTGCTATATCAGGAAATATGTTTCTACGTCTGCAGCCTCGTCTTCCAGCCCAACGCGCATTTAATGCAAAGCAGAGTGACTGAAATCCACGTCATGTCTCCTCGGCTGCAACAGTCCCATTTTTCAGTCGAGATCATTATTGCTCTGAGAATGTATTTCTGGCAGATAAAAAAAAATTAATTTATCAAACTGTCTTTAAATAAATGCAGTTGTCACCGGCTTGTGGGCACCGTGGAGGAAGCATGATGCGGAATTTATTAAAAACTCAGCCCCCTCGCTCATCCTTCCTCTGCAAATGCATTCATCTTCGTGACGAGGGAATATGAGTGAGATCCCAATCACGGCTCAAGGTGCTTTATTGAGCCCTTTTAGGTTGTTTTTGAGGTGAGTTTGTGCGACTACAATCAGGTGGGCTTTCAGAAATAAGTAATGGCATCGCTGGGAGATACTCGGCAGCCATTTCATATCTGAAATACACAGGTTATAAATCATTTTTGCTGCTTTTAAATGTTTGATTTTCTTCTCTCTTCTCATACATTGACCTTAAAAGGATGATGGGGAGGCTTTCAGATTGTGTGTGTTATTAAAGAAATGTGACACAGGAGTGATGAGAACATTTCACAAATGGATGCAGAGAGTTTTTTTGTGACCTGCATTGAACATATTTTTGTGAAGAAAAAGTACTGAAGGTTAAACTTGAATGTGATTTGTGATGTTTGCTTTATTTCATACGGTTTGAGGATTTTTATCCCTGAGCCAAACGCCCTGTAAAGGACCACCAGTGTCTTCTTTAAGTGATTGGTGATGCATGCACTCTTGGCCTACCTGCATATTTATGTTTGCGCGCTCCTCTGGCTGTGTGTGTGTGTTTGTATATTGAACACCAGCTCAGTTTAAAGCACTCGTCGGCTTTTTTTTTTGCAAATGGAAAACTCAGATGCAGATGTGTGCGGCTGCATGGAAAGGAGACTCAAACCCATCCAGACGTTATCTCCCTCTGATCCGAGGCCTCGAATGGTTGGATAAACAAGTCCCTTTTCCGAATTGTGTTTGGAAAGGGAATTGTGCCCGCCGTGCTGCCGCTGGGCCCATGGCTGGAGCAAAGAGAGTCCACTTTGTGCAACACACCAGGCGGATATGAAGAGCAGATGTCCTGTCTGCTGCCATCCAGCTCCAGACTTTAAGCTGCACACACGTCACTGAAGAGGACTGGCTGGGAAGTGGAGCCCCAAAAAAGCTCCGAGAGTTGTTTCACATGTCTATTTTTGGGAGGTGGTTGGCGCTTTTTGAAGAGGTTTGAAAAAGGAGAGCTTATTTGTTGCAGGCCCGGTTTGCTGCAGTCACGAGTGATTCACTGTCCTGAAAATGCTCACAGAGCCCCTAGTGGTCACATGGGGAAACATAAGTTTAGGGTTGATAATGTCCTAAAGTCTGCCAAGTTTGCACAAGACCCGAATTGAGTATGAATGTGTATGAATGGGATTTGTTAGTCTGATGGTCACTTTACAGAGCAGCCTCTACCATCAGTGTGTGAATGTGGAGGTGTGACATGCCGTGTAAAAGCACTTTGAGTAGTCAGAAGACTAGAACAGCGCTTTACAAGCTCAAGTCCATTTACCATTTATTTCTGAAGCATCATTGTGTTTTGACCTTCAAGGCCACCGTCCCACTCTTTTCCACTCATTGTTAAAGTTTGGGCTCTAGTTCGACCATTTACGCTCAACTTTAAAAAAAAAAGACGGAATTGAAGAAACCCAGTTAAGCATCTGTTCCACTTTTATAATTACCGGAGACACCATCTTTTCTCTTTGCTTAATTAGAAGAATTTTCTGCCCATTCGTTTCCTTTTGTTTCACAGGACTGTCACCAATCCCCTCAGAGACACTAAAGCTCCAACTCCTTCCATCCCTCCATCCCACCCTCCCACTACTCATTTAAACTTTTTTCTTTCCTTTTTTTTTTTTTTTTTAGAGTAATGCTGATTTTATCTCGCTCATAATTGCAGTATAATTATGGGAGGTAATTCTCCCATGGTGCACGGCCAGGTCCGCAGCCACAGCGTGAGCAGAATCTGCTTGGAGGTTAAACTCCTGATTTGAAATTGAGAGGCAGAATGATGGCGAGGATAGGAGAACGTACGCCACAGAATGAACGCTTAGTCAATGGGGGTATACAAGTGTGTGACCTTGAACATATCTGAGAAAAAGCTGAAAGTTTGAATCCTATGAGCTCTAAAAAGAAAAAAAAGCTTGACTCTTGTTAAAAAGGTGTCCTTTGAATTTGTTCATAATTGTCCTAATTCAGAGCAGGCCTGGTTCTACCAGCGTATGAAAGGTTGCATTGCACCCTCAATTAAATGGATGCAAAAAAAGTATCAAGGCTTTCAAATGACAACAGTGACTCAGATTGTGTTTACCACATCCGTGATCTGATGGACATGACGGATGCACATGACCTCTCTGTTCACTGGGGACCACATGCAGGAGGACCCATCACAGCTACGCTATTTTTCATCGCTGTTGCCGGTCACTGTAGCTGATGCACTCTCTTTAATCTCAAGTTATTTTGTTCTAGAAGCGGGCACAAGAGAGCTGTGAATCTTTATAGGCTTTCTTTCTTTCTGCAGTGCTGTCAGACTCTTCACAACAATCTGAGCCTGTCTGTGGCAAAAACACGTTGACATCTTTCAAACGGGCCTGCAGGAATTATGCTGCAACCATTACCAGCCTGTTTCAAGGCTGATGGTTCAAGTGATCTACTCGAGCACTTCCAAAACTTGTTGTATTCTAGATATTAGCAAATGTTTAAAACTAGGGCCTGAGTTTAAAAAAAAAAAATCCCAGACATAGCAGTTAAGGACCCTTGGTGGCCCCCCCATGTCGATAGTACCTCATCTATAGAGAAGATAAAGATACACCTGCAAGAAACATGTGGTTGTTTCTTTGGTTTGCTCATGTGTGTGAAAGACAGCGGATAAAAAGCGCCTTTTTTTTCATGGTGGCCAGGTGTTCTCCACACAGGGGAAATGACAGGATGACCACGGAGTTAGCACCCATGGGGGCAGAGGAGGTAGGGTTAAAACCACACCTAGCAGCACACTCAGTCTGCAGGGGGAGCAGAGCTTTTCAACCTCACCTACTCCATCCAGAGAGGTAGGAAAAGTGGTGCAACTGACTTTATACAGAGCGTGTGGGTTTACCATGTGTGTTTTTCCTGCAGGCAGCATGATTTTTTTTATTATCACGGGTGTTTTGCTGTTAATGGAGCTGCCCCCTTTTATATATTTCTTTGTATTCTGAATTCTTAGAGAGGCTTTTGAACTCTGACATATTTTTGTCATTCTCACTAGTGTCCCTGAAACGGAAAATTATTCATTTAGAAAGACTGGGGTGAGCACCAGAAAACATAATATTCTAAGAACCTTACAGCTCTGTCCTCTCAGTATGACTGTCTGCTTGTGTGTGTGTGTAACGACGGGCTTGAATACTGCGCAGGTGTGTGTGAAGAAAGGAGGTTTGTCGGAGAGAAAGCAGCAGAGGAAGAGGAAAGCAAAAAAGGTGAGTATTCCCCTCTGTGTGTTCTTCATCTTTTATCGTTCTAAGAAGCTTGCTGTGATCCCACAATCGACTGTGTGAATTATTTTGTTCAACTCGCCGCAAAATCTAGTGCCCTCCCCCTCAACCACAGCCTGTGTCGCTTCGATGGCACGTACCCACCGTGGGTGGTCTGAGAACTTTGCAAGAAGAGGAGAGAAAGCTAATGTTAAAGCCACCTATCTAACTTTTATTGCAGGTCTGTTGCCAAGTGATTCAGAAAGGTGTTTTTCTTATTTTAAACTTCTCAGTAAAAATGGAAATAGACAAAATGTGCACATGGAATCAAATTTCTCAGAGGCTCATTTAGCTCCTTTTTAAGATATTGTGGGCGGGGCCAGTCCCACTTTGACATCTTTCTGGCTCATTTGCACAACAATTACACTTTCTATCAATTGGAGTAGTTCAGCCTGAAACGGACGGTTTAAGGCATGTGTAATGTCTATATGATTATTTCAATTCTCCTGATTAAATCGGCGCCTCCACGATCTCCAATCGTAAATGCCTCAGACAGAATACCACTAATAGCCAATGGCAGCAAGCAGACCAGGAAGTCCCACCAACCTGATGTTGTTGTGTACCAACAGCTCACCAACAAGGCAGCGATTACTAACACAACTGTGCCCTGAGCCAATCAGTGAAATAATGAAAAAGACGACGAGCTTATGATATTATGGCATCAACACGAGTTCATTTATAATGTCTCGTACCACGATAGAGCAGGACAGCCAGCTGAGGGTGTCGAGCGTCCAATGTATTTGTTTTTCTTCTGCAGTCACGTCTGATCACGCGTGTTTCTGTGAGATCTCGTGTGTCCGTGGAGTCGCCACTGTGAGATGGTTACCACAAACAGCAGGTGTGTGGTCTCGCAGTCTGACCAAGGAGGAAGATTATTATGTTCAAGATCGGTCAAATACTGATTGAAGTTATTTAACACGATTACTCTTTTTTTATAGTCTTTAAATGCCAACTTATTTTTTACATAAGATCCCATATTACATAGATGTATGGCTATCATGAATATCTGTCGCTTTAAGAAACAATATTAGCGTTAAGCATGTGACATTAGCTCCATGGGACTTTGCTTTTCCACCGTTGCAAAACATATCTCAGTGAGTCAAAGGAATGAGATCGTATTAGGCCAGAGTTGCTCAAACAGTTGGACTCTCTTCTTTAACCTACTTTGTGAATTAGCCCCCATCTTTCTGAGTCTCTGCCACATTGATTTCTCCTTCAGAGTGATACTTTAACTGGATGCCTGCAGAGCCATCTTTCTCTTTTGCATCACGTAATTAGAAATGCAAAGGTAAGCCTGGGGTTCTTAATAATTCATTCTGGAAAGAAGAAAAAAAAGAAGCCTGATGGCACGGGCTTTTGTCTCATAACCAATCTCTCGAGCAAACTTTAAATTGGGGGGAAATTAGAGGAATTTAGAAGAGTCTGTTGTTTTTGTGCATTTTTTTAATCCCAGCCTGAAGCTGCAGCTGAATCTTTAGGAGTGTCTCCTTCTGCTCTCTGAGAGAGTTGAAGTCCTGGTTGTTCTATACGAAGGTCGTCAGTGGTCTTAGTTTCCCTGCACAGTTGTAAAAATCCTAAATGCTGCTGTGACTTTTGATCCCATGTGTTATATATACAGTACACACTCTCTTTCCTCCTGCTAGAGTGGTATTACAAAGGCCAGGTGTTGGCTGGAGAGAAAACGTCTGAGGGCAGGAAATCCCTGTTGACCTACTTTTAGCAGAGAGAGAGAGAAAGTGATGAAGAGCAGCGAGGGGAAGAGGAAGTCACTGTCATTCATGTTACGCTCAATTACAGAAGGAGAGTATCCTTTATATGTTTTAACTGCCTGTGCTAAAGGAGGCCATATTTAAAGAAAGTGTCAGTAGCCTTTTCCTAGAATATTAAATATAGACCTATACAAAAGTAATGCCACTCAGAAATCACTTATAGGCCTCCATAGATGTGTGGTGGGGACTGTGTCTGCAGAGACCCGGTCCTCTGCCATGTTTGGGTTGACTCTAGACGTTTCTGGGCGGAGAGCTCGTGTGATTCCCACAGCCAATGACAGAACGCAGGTGAGATTGGGAGTGGATACAATTCAGCTATTGGAGGCGATACAAACTGGGGAATATGACAGACCTGGACGCAACGGCGAAGAAGAGCAAATACAATCATAGTAAGAAGAAACAGCAAGCAGATAAAGCTTGTTCTAAAATGAGCGTTAACCTTGGGTTTGCTTTCACCTGCGGATGCAGAGTTGGCCTGCTTTCTGTTGGACAGGCAGGTGCCAAACACCAGGAGGTAGCTTATGCTAGCTTGCAGTGTATGTACGAGCAGTATACATCCTGCAGTGAGTGTGCACTTCAGGGGGAGAAGAGCCCAGGAGGTGCCAACTAGGTTCGATCGCTGCAAATCAACCGGTGTAAGCATCATGTTCGGAAACATGGTAAAACTAAGGATGCTTTTGAAAAATGGAGAGAGAGGTCAGAACGCAGAAAGGTTTACAGACCGATGCAGAGCTGGCTAAACACTGAAGCTTCAGTGTTCACCACATGGCAACCTGTGTGAGCATCCACTCTAGAGAGGAGGGGGGGGGGGGGGGGGGAGACAGCTCTCTACAATGTTTTGAATTTGGACTGCAGTACCCATTTTAAACACCAGGTGACAGTTACACACTGCTCCTTTAACTGAATGAAAAATAAGCCGGCTGGAAACATCCCTAAATGTGACTCTCCAAAAGTTGCATTATATTTTGTCATAAACTTGTATCATTGTGAAAAGAACTCCTTTACCAAATGTGAATCAACTATATCTCCACCTCAGGTAACTTGGTGTAAGTTAAACTTCCTCCTGATAAACCGGCAGCTCATAAATCTCAGCATTTTAACCATCTACTCCCACACGGCCAGATTTGTACTTTTCCTTTTTTCTACACATTTTCTGCACTTTAAATTTGAGAGAATCAAAGTCAACTATTCAGGTTCCAAAGAACTTCTTAAAAACTGCACAGGGCCCCCACTTTTCAACTGTTGGTAGTACATTTTTACCACTTCTAAAGAATGCAAACAAAATGCACGGTGTGGATAAAGAAGAGAGGGAAGCACAGTATAGATATGAGAGATTCAAATGTCACTCATCGACCGAGGCCTTTGAAGTTTCAAAGTCAGCCGCCGTACCGTCAATTCTAGGTCACAGGGAAACGGAGCTCAGGATGTACAGTCATAGACCAACGTTATAAAGCAAAAGTCCCAAAGGTGCACGGCCTTTACTGCACACTCAGTGATGAAGGTTTAAGTCTTTGTTGTCTGGAAGTCTTCAGTCATCAAAACTGCAATCCAACCACTGCAGGGCATTCAAAGTCTCCAAGGGGGGCAAAAACAGGGGCTTGTTTTCAGGTCAGCTGCTCCGTTTAGGTGGCATGACTCAGGTCGAGGGAAAACCAGTGATCATGAAGGGTTCATTTTACATTTAGTGTGTCAAATCGTACTTCTCCCTTTAAATCAGACTTTTGTAGTTTTGCTTTTTCTGAAACTTTTTGTTTATTCTTGTTTTTTTTTTCCAGCCTCTACAAAATAATTTTGATTAATTCTCAAATTACATTTTTTGGGGGGATTTTAATTTATTTTTCATTTTTCACTCGTGTACAATCCCTGACTATCACATTTTATTTAATATACATTGTTTGGTTCTCCGTTATTCACTGCTGCGATTTAGATACATATTACATTTCATATCATTGCTGCAGTTTATCAGTATTTTAAACACAATAAGTCAAAAGAGTCAAAAGTATCTGATTTTTTTAAGATACCTTTTCGGGGAATTAGACCCCCTACAACTTTTTTAAAAAGCAACACACACACACACACACACACACACACACACACACACACACACACACACACACACAGCCTGTCAGTCAGCTGCGGGGACACTAAAGACGGTCGATGTGTATCAGACATTTCGCCAGTCGAGCGTTACGTCTGACCTGGTCGCTGAATGCGCACCCTCCTTTATCCCTCCACCTACAGCACCCATCTATCCCTTCTTTGGAAGCCTGTGAAATAATGTTCAGACTGTTCTCTCAGCGGGCATGTTTTCATGTATTGATTTATCAGGGTTAGTCCCAATGAGATCAGAGATCTTATTTTCCGAGTGAGACCTGGCTGAGAACAGCAGCAGCACAGTTTCAACCACAAAAACAGCATGTAATCATATCATATTAAAATGTTTAAGAAGCAGTGTATGAAGTGCTTTACACAAAACGAGACACAGCTCAACATGCATACACCCCAATACACAATCAGGCATACACCAGTCACATGTGGGGGGAATCATATCAGACAAAATTAAGCACGACTAAATTAAAAGAAGCCTCAGATTCAGACGATGTGATGGATGTTCCAGGGTTTGGGAGCTTTTACTGTCAAAGTGCACGCTCACCTCTGGTTTTACATCGGGAGAGAGGAACTAAAAGAAGCTGCTGATCAGATGAACGGAGAGCCCAACAAAAGCTTAGTCTCTAAACAGAAAAAAGTCTGCCTGGTCTACCAAACTTGTCAAATTTCACCTGCGTGAAAACGAAAAGTCTTTGTAGTTTTTATACTCGTCAAGCAAAAAGAAATCAGCCTGAATTTGATGTCGTCGTGAAAGTGACAAAAACAGGAAAATGTATTTCCTTCTCAATTTTACAAGATGAATACATTTACATAAAGAGTTTAATTCTGTGTGAATAAAAAGTGCAGTAAAAAGCTTCACAAACCTCATTAAGAGTCATGTGTTTGGTCATTATAATAGGAGAAATAACTTCTTACTTTGTGGCTTTTTAAGCTTTTTTTTTCTTGTCAGCTTCTTTTTTAAATTTGCAGGTTTCATCTCATAGTAGCACTTGTGTTTTTTTTTTTCTTCCCCTCACATGCCGCCTGCCTGCACATGTGATTGCATATAAACAATATGGTGGTGGCTTTTCTCAACACAAATGGTTATTGACAGAGATCTAGAGTGAGAAAATGTGTGAGAAGCTTCTGCTTGTGGAAAATGATGCACGGATAAGAGATGGGCCTGATGAGGATGTCGATCGTCTGATAAACAGTTTTGTGGTTTCATGCGACTTTAGTGCAGGGGCAGCTCGATTCTGCACGACACCACAGGAAAAAAAGAAAGATTTGTAGTAGCAAGAAATAAAAGGACAGTTCAGTTATTCCAAGAGGGCGTTTTTAGATTCACTTCTCCACAGTGCCAGTGCTGGCTGATATGCTTCCTCTTTTCTCGATGCGCCTCGCATGCAGGACTGCATTCCACAGCTCGAGATAATTAAGGGTGAAAAATCCTTGTCATTGCAAAGGGGGGGGGGGAAGCTCTTTAGGTACCAATTCACCCTGATGAATAAAACCCTAATTAATCCACTTAATCTGCTGCATGAGATTATTCCCCCGTTTTCACAACCATGCACTGTACACTGCCTGTCCTGAATAATAAGAGGTCCAGGGAAAAAAATATATAAGGAGGGGGGGGAAATTTCCCATCCAAACTTCTGTGATAAGGTCTTGATCTCTCTATTATTTGGCTGCTCAGTTTTTACAGCCCGTGCTGCTGCTGTTCAAAGTGTGCCATAAAGAAGCCGAGCACCAAGGGGCAAGAGAGCAACAGTAATCATACTTGTCTTAGAAGACCTTGTGCTGCGGCATTGTGCTGCCCTCCATCGTATGTCTGCAGCCATTTTTCATACAGGCTGTAAAATGTGACAAGCTCGGCTTTTACACCTTCTACTGATTTAGAGCAGGGATACAAGAAAGGATCGCTAAAACTGTGCTTTGTAATTAACTGGAATGTAAAGGAAGTCGTGTGTGTGTGTGTGTGTGTGTGTGTGTGGGGGGGGGGGGGGTGATATGAGGCTGAACAGGGTGGGACCATGTTTCAGAATTGTGCAGCCATTATGTGGTATAAAAGGATTCCATTTTGAACTCAGTTTCTATACGTGCAATCGCTTCAAACGTGCAGAAACTATTGCAAAACCTCAGCCTCATTACGAACAAGTAGCTCAGGAAACAGGACTGATTAGTCGACTGATAATGAGGACAACTAATAATTCCCCATAATGGGTGAAAAGTGCAAATTAAACGTACAAATGAGTCAGCTGCTGTTCTTCTTATTCTCCAGATATAGGTTTCTACATGCACCTCTGATTTATACTTAACCAATGTGCTCAGAAATAAAATACCCGATGTAAAAAGAAGCTGAAGGGGTGACGGGGAGAGTACTTCAGTATCGATGCAACAATTGCAAACATGTTGTCTTGATTTAAAGCAAGGATGCACAACATTCGAGCTGCAAATCTGCACTGTCTTTAACAAGGACGTTTTTTTTGAAATACAAAGGTATATCGAGCCTGAACGGTGTGGACACCACCTTCAGTAATGTTGCACTTGAATTGTGATTTTGTTACACATAGTGGGAGAAAAGCTCAGGTTCAACAAGTGTACGTGAGGGTCACTGCAGGCTCCGGTGATTTAGAATAACTCAGATATATGTTAAAATAAAAACAAGGTATTGGACTTAACCAGGAAACTTACTGTTATTACTGCACTTTCTATATATCGCTTATTTTCTTCAAATCTCGCACTTCACTACATCGATCATTTCTTAAATAATCTGCACTTCACACACATCTTGTTCTTCAATAACATGCGCCCACTACACAGCTGTATGACTACAACACTCTGTCTTGTTCTTATTGCTGTATGTCTTATTTACATGCCTTATTTGAGTCACATTTCTGTTACTATATTTCTGCTGCTATGTTGTGTGTAAGAGAAACTGTAACTACGCTGAGGATTAATAAAGTCAGTGCCCGTTCCTCTCAGAGAGACAACATGTGTAGCTGCATTAAAGAGCGTGCAAATGTGTCGATGAATGTATGTGTGATTGTGTCCAGCTGTGTTTTTGCGTCAATGAAAAAGCGATTACATATCGGAGGGGCAGATGCAGATGGCCTAGCGGTTAGCTCGCGCCGCATGTACAGAGGCTAGAGTCCTCTAATTGTGCGGACCTGGTTCAAGTCAGACCTGCGGCGACTTTCCCGCATGTCACGCTCTCCTGACTCTAGCCACTGTCCTGTCCAAATAAAAAATACATTTAAAAAAAAAGAAAATGTGTGAGTCCTGGATGCTTAAAACAAATGACATCATCATCTGTCATCTCTGTTGCTTTATCATTTAAAAGTATTGCTCTTGTGTCTGTAAAATGTTTAAAAAAAAACAACTGCTTTATCATTTAAAAAAACAAATAACAGAACTTCCCTTCACTGCGAGTGTTTCCAGTTGTTTTTGCCATTTCACTTTTTTTTTTTTTTTCCGCTGTGTCGACTGAATTCAAGTCACATTTCTTCAAAAGGAAATAATGATGCATAATAAATACCGGGCACACTCTCGAAAAACAAAAAACAAAATCACATTCTGAGTATGAAACTGTGATGCAAAAAAGAGATGAGTTCCAGTGATTTTCAAACCTGTGGAGGATTCATAGAAAACATGCAAAGTGAGAAAAACACCTCCTCACTCGCGTGCTTAGTCACAGCACGCAGACATGCATCTGTGCAGGTAGAAAGTGAGAAGCAACTGGTGTGTTTCTATGAGCCTGTGTGTGTGTGTTTCAGTGTGTACATGTGTGTGTGTGTTTCAGTGTGTGCGTGTGTCGGGTGTGTTCGGTGTGTTTTAGGTTACAGCTCGCTCGCTCACGGTTGCCTCCAAGTAGCCCTAGATCGCTCGCCTTGTCATCAGGCACCATTATACGGCTCCGTCTCAGGCTCCTTCAAGTCTGTTGCTACAACACACACACATTCACAATCACTCTCACTCTCACTCGCACACACGTAGCACTGTATTCAGTTCAGTGTGAGGGGCTGCATGTGAGGGGTTTTTAAAAAACTGTGACTTTCTGTGTAACGTCCGGCTTTTCCCCTGAATCGCATTAAAGCGTGTTTGTCGATACAGTTCTGTGAGTGAATTATTAGCGGGATGGTCGTGGTGATATGGCTCTGACTGAGCTTAATCACTCATTATAATCCACGCTGGATAAAACATCCTCCAGCGTTCACACACAGGGGCCGAGCCTTGTAAAAAAAATAAAAATAAAAAAACCTTATCACGCTGTATCCGGGAAATCGATATTCACGCTGCATCTGATAAGCAAATATGGGTAACAAAAAAAACAGTCATAAGCAGAAGAAGCTTATAATAAGAAGTTAAACAAAAATTTAAAAATACTATTTCTGAATCCCTTTTTGCAGATAATCTTTGTCTCAATTACTGCAAAACTCAAAAAGCCCATTTTAAACGCCACTATGAGACAGTAATACAGCGTGAGAGGGTGTGGGTGCTTTATGGAATCTATTAATATTGAGTGTAGACGTTGCACGGCTGCAGAGTGCTGGATCTTATCAGCGTGCTGTAAACATATTTTGTGTGTTTTTCCTCGTCTGCGGTGGCGATAAAGAGATGGGCGACGGTCCAGCGGTGGCACAGAGAGACTCTCTCAGGTTACCGGGCTGTCGCTCAACCGCCGTCATCAACAAAATCTCCTGCAGACTTTACAACTGTCTGCACAATGCTATTCAATGTGTGTGTGTGTGTGTGTGTGTGTGTGTGGCTCCAATCCTGCACCTTGTGGCAGAATCTTATTTTTAGTGCATGTTTTCTTTTGAGGCGATGTCGGTGTAGCACGGTGCTGATAACAGACGAGGTGTAAAAATACAAAACTCCTTTTCAGAATTTTACCACCTTCATACAACAAAGGCCTTGTGCACACTTGGACAAAACTCCTGAAGTGTTTCAAGATGAGCTGCATGTGTTTCACTCTGACTGATTAACACTTTCTCCTGTCAGCCCCTCTAGTTGTTTTTCCATACGAGGTCTGAGTGAGGTGATGTGAGAACGCAGCAGGATATAATCAGGAGAATTCACCTCGAGCGAGTGGGAGAAGGTGGTGATGTTTATTCCCTGCGATCGATGCACGACCTTAGACTGTCTGCACGTCATTAAACAGCTGCATTATGTTTTCTCTTCTTGATTCTACACGTAGCATTGATAAAGGCAAATATTCTCATTATAGCATCGTGCAGCGGACACCCCCCGCCCCCACTTCTCATCTGACAGGGATAGTCCTGCTGTGAGGTGCATCAGGAGGATTTCAGGAGCACTCCTGATGTTCTCTAAACATTTTCAGTAGTGCATACTCTGTGAAAACCAGCTTTAAGTACTGACTCAAATATGCTCATAAACATGCTTTCTATAAGGAGTAGCTGAAACCTTTCGTTCAGAGAGTAATGTTCAAATACATCTCTGACTATTTTGGTTTCTGTTTTTGCAGCAGGAAGGAATGGAACAAAAATAAGCAAGAGCACTCCTTAGAATAACATCATGTGTCTTTCTTTTTTGTTTATTTAGTCAAACATTGCTCACCATTCGACACGTTGTTCACCTGTATTTAATCTGCAGGGCCGGTTTGTTGCACATGGGAGGTGTATTAGTTTAACACTTCTGCTAAATGTGTAGGGTTAGATTTTAAAAACAAAGGCAATGATCATATTCACACAAACAGCAGCAGGGTCTGTACGTCCCTCAAAGTGCAAACCTTTATTAGGAGGGCCCCCTCTGCGTTTCTTTGGCTTCTCCTGCACATTTCTTGCAGAAGTTATTTATTGCTTTTTACTTCCTAATAATTATGCACTGCTTGTTATTGTTCTTTAATGATTTGTTTCATGCTATATGCAATAAAAAAATATTAAAAACTTAGAGGATACAAAGCAAATTCTGAACATGTTTGTTTGAAAAATGTGCTTATTTTGACTTGATGTGACTTCTTTCTGCAAAAATAAAATCATCTTAATTTGTATTCAGTCCTTGTTTTAATCGTAATTTAACTTGTGCATGAAGGCTGTGTTTTATTGAATGTAAGAGTCAACCCTCGCATGTTCATTTTTGTTACTATCCACCTGTTTGACGTGAACAGTCGGAGCTGCTCCTGCAGTGAAACCGCCTGCACCACAGTCGCTGAGCTCAAAGCTGCAGAGACTCCGCGGCTCAAACACTGGAGAGAATCTGAGGGTCCCGCCATGATCTCTCTCTCTTGCTCTGTGTGTGTGTGTGTGTGTGTGTGTGTGTCTCCGTCCGTTTCTTCCTCTCCAGCTCTAACAGCTTACCTAAACCACATGAAGAGCCTGAGAGCAGCTGACCTTATATGGCAGCCTTCACAGAAACTCAAGGACGCGTTCACTCAGAGATAAACCTTCTTTATTTTTTCTACTCTTCCTTTATCTAATCTGTAAAATCTGATGTTTGGGCTCTTTATTTTCTGTTCTGTTCTTCAGCTGTTAATGAGTGTGAAAAAAAAGGGCGAGATAGTATCGGATCAGCGGGGCATTTTATTGTCGCAGACGGAGAGGAAAAAGTCCACGTAGGAGAGCGTGTGTGACAGGATAAATGTCTTCACTCGCTGAACTGTGGGGATTTTTTTTCTTCCGGGCAGTCACAATTTACGCAACATGTTTGTCCCCTCATAAACTCTGCAAAATGTCGTTTTTTTTGCTCACCTTTTCATGCATGAATCACCAAACCTGATTCAGAACATTAACAACATGGATTTCCAAGTATTTCTGCAGAAATATGAAAATAAGGAGCGAGTGAATAATCTGCAGCAGTAAGTGACACATCCACACACACACACCTATCAGCATCAACAGGCAGTGTGTGGAAAGTGTGCGTGCGTGCATGTGTGTGTTCGCAGTCTCACATATCTTATCACCGGTGCAGATTAAGCTCCGGCCTATGATAAGGTCCGACGACAAACAGGAGGACGGCGGCGAACCGAAGCTCCAGATGGGCGATTAGAAGGCCACTGTGGCACTGGGGGAGGAGGGGATCGAGAGAGATGACCCCCCCATCCCTGTTTGTGTGATAACTAACCTCGCCATCGCAGGCCGCCATTATCGCTCTGCTCCCTGGCCTTCTTATGAGCACGAGAGGTTTGACATCTGCACCCGAGCCGACACGTCTCAGGACCAATCACACGAAGGCTGAGCTCGCTGCACCTGTTGAATCTGTGTTTTTTTTTTTGTTCAGCTTGTTTACGTCTTCTTTTATTTTATTTTCAAAGCTCCATGAGATTCTTCAAGACCTCAGGTGTTCATATTCTATAATCATGAGAGAGTGTTTCCTTTTTTCTACTGTCAGAGCGTGAAAATGTTCTTGTTTTTACTGCACAAATAAAGTCTCACACAGAAAACGTGACAAATTCTGTTCATAGCGAGTCCCTTATTTTGTATATTTACATTCCACCTTTAAAATGTGGGTGTAATGTTTTACTCTCTGTAAAAGGCCAAGGTAACCAAATGATTCTCGGCTTTCTCGGTTTTGGCAGGCTGACATGATTTCATGATTGATTGTAGATCTTTATCCAAGTTGTACTTTTATATAACCTACCGTAGAACTCCAAATAAAAGCCCATCCCAGTGTCTTTCACCAGCCGGGTGTTGCTGCATGTTTGGACAAATCAGCTCTGGATTAGAGGCCCCGATGCATTCAGTGTTGATTAGTTTGCAAATCAAAAATATATTAACGAGGGTGTCTGCCTCTCTCTGCCACCGTGCAGCAGATGGAAATGAGCCAATGTCTACGATCTGGCATATTCACATGTTTATGTTCTTTAATGTGCACTGTCCCTGTTTTAAATGCATAAACAAAGTGCACACAATAAGCCACTGCTTAGTGAAACAAGTTGAATATTTTAGCTTCTTTAATCATCAATCAATTCACAGATTTGAAGAAATTAGCAGAATCTTTCCAACCTGGCTGAAGAACATTTGTACCTGATGTAATGTCTGGATTAATTATTCTACATTTTCTATATATTTAAGTGCTCATATACATATAAGTGTGCATTTTTATTCACATGAAGTGGACAGATGTGCCTCCTTTACTCTTCCAGTTTACGGTAAAAACATGAAAGTACCACAGCAACGCCTCATGTGGGAGAATTAGTGGTGCTTTTCACAGGAGCAGATCATGTAATTACCATTCATTAGTGCCATCTAGTGCCCACTACCCCGACACTGGGTATGTTTCTGAACCAGTGCATGCATGCCTTCTTTACATATGTGCCAATCTTCCACATAAGGGCTTCTCTTCCCCTCAAATCCTCAGGGGAAATCTTCCCATGACACATTTCAAACTCCTCTCAGGTTACACAGCGTCTTCGTTTTTTTTTTTTTTCGATTCCCATTCATACCCTCCTCTCTCTCCCTGACCCTTTGATAGTGATACTGAACGCATATCGTGTGATAGGGAGAGCATATCTTAATTGGCTGCTGTGTTATCGGCCATGTTTGATAAGCTCCTTTTGTCTTGTCCATCGTTAGATAGCCGGCGCTGATGGAAGGGAGGGCCGTATTGGGGATCACGTCATCCCGAGACTCGTACGCATTTTTATCCCGCCTGTCGATGACTGAACGCCGGGGAACGGAGTAGAAATCACACTCAGGTAACACTCTCTAACACCGTCAGTGCTCGGTGACACGGTGATTCCTCACAGCTTCTCAGTATGATAACCATCTTCTCTTCAGATTGGACCAACACACCACTCGCTTCGTCAGTTCAGGGGAAGCCACAGACAGATACAAATAATACAAATAAGGTGGAAAATGTGAGCTACACTTTTTAGATGGATGTCGACACCTCGGAGAAAGTAAAGAGCACAACATCCTACATCCTTGTCTTTATGTCAATGACTGTCTCTATTAGGTGTGAATGGTGGGTGGGGAATGCAGCGTTCAAAGCTTTGTTTCTTGGAGCAGGAAGACAAGTAAATATGAAGTTGTGAAAATTATTCTTAGAAAAAGACACTTGAGAAAAAACCCTTTTCATCTAACCATCTTAAGGTGTGATTGTATACCAGCAATGACAAAAATGTACCATTAACAGTGCTGATGGCCTAGCGGTTAGGTTGCGCCCGATGCATGGAGGCTATAGTCCTGCAAGCGGGCTACCCAGGTTCAAATCCGAGGTGTGGCTACTTACCCGCATTCTCTCTCTCTCTCTCCAATTTTTTTTAATAAATACTTTAAAACAATTAAAATGAACCATTAATAAACAATCTTACCGTTGGGATTTTTTTAAATTGCTAAGCTTCTTATAAACATATATTAGGGCAGGCATTCCCAACGTCGGGGTCCTGACCACATGTGGGGTCGGATGGTACTGTGGGCCGTAGCAAATGCCAAAACAAGGAACTTGCAGAGTCTCTGCATGTCCGTCATCCCAGCCTCTCTTCCTCTGTCCACAATAATAAACATAAAAAGCCTGAATGTGCTCTAAGATGAATGTTTACATGCAACACAGTAGAAACACTATTACATGATGGAAAACAAATCAATATAAGCAAAAAGCTGTATGTGCTTTGGATGTCTGGGGTCAGCAGGCTTGAAGTCAAAGTGAGGTCAGGAGCATAAACAGGGTTAGGGTCATGTGTATATTTTCAGTGTTGTTCATTTATTGTTATTGCCTCACCCTTTATGGTACATCTGTAGATCATTCTGGTTCTTCTGTACAAAGATGTCATTTGTGCATTGAGACAAATCAGGTTAGGTTTCTGTTCTGCTGCTGCGTGACGATGTCTGCGAAACATAAAGCTGAAGATACACAGGAATGATTTCAGACATCAAACTTGTATTTTTTTAAATAATTATTTTTGGCAGTAAAGAGAACTCCCAGTTTCTCAATTTCTAAGAGAAGAGAGTAACTCATATTCAAATAATGACTGGAACTAGAAATAATCCATGATTTCAAACAATGACGACGAGGTGTATGAGCAGCAGGAGTCAAGGGGGTAGGTGGGAGGGGGAGTTGTTTGTTGCATAAGCTCCTTCCTATTCACCTTTTGAAATGGAAACATGTAGGTGACATGTAAGAACCCGTCACCTTCAAGTCAGCAGTGAAAAGTCAAGCCAGTCATTTGGACCTGTTGTCTTCCTGTGACAGGTCGGGTAGTTTCCTCACTTTTCATGTGGTTGAAACAGGAAACAAAACAGTAGCGGTGTCACTGCTGCATATCGCTGCTCAAGAGCGACTTCACTGGGACAAATGTATATACATATTTCACAGGTATTTGCTCAAAGCTGAATGATTTAATCTGTAAAAAGTCCAGTAGAGGGATTAGTATTAGTCGGAACTGTATATTGAAAAAGCTGTTTAAAATCTGTAGTCATCATCTCCCTGCTAAAAGTTCTTTATCGCACAGCTTTCATGAACTTCATCCTCTTAAAGGTGAGTAAAGTTTGACCAGGAGATCGTACATTCAGATACTGAACATTTTTCTCTTTATAGCGATTTATTACAAAGTTGATTGGTTCTTACGGTGACGGTTGGATTTGTGGAATATACCTTTAAGACATACTGACTTGTTAAATTACTAGGGGAGCACCGTCACTGAACGACGCCATGTTTTTATCCTTAAAGTTAGTTTTGAGCGGCGTTTCTGCCGTGGACAACGCCTGTAACCGAGCTCCTACTTTCCTTTTGCGACTCAACAGCGCGGAAGGGTTCCTGGTGACACTATTTTGCTCATGTATGATAAAACAGTAGCCGCTTTGTAAGGCTAATGTGTAGTTTTGATAAACGACTAGCATTGTGGAAACCCCTGATACGTGTGGTTATGCACTTTTGGCGACCTTACTGTCTCCAAAACAACGTTAACCAAGAGGCTCGGACCCAAACCGTTACGTGAAGTCAAATACAGTCAAGATATGTCTTCAGTAGTATAGCTAGTAGTAGTAGTATTATTGTCTTTATAGCAATATTTGCTTTGAGTGTAATAACCATAGATTGTAAATAAACGTGGACGAAGCGGTGTGACGTCAGCCATTGGTTTCTGAAGGGCTGTTTGGAGGCCCATTCGTAAAGGTTGCCATATTGGAAATTGGACTCTTTCAAACTTTCTGTCAGCCTATTGACAAGCAAAGATCTGGAGCTGTGGGCGGCCTTAACTCTCCTGATAAACTACTACAGTACAACACAGCCGCTTGCAGTCAGATCGGTCACGCCACTAATCATGCAGAACTCGTATCCTTCATAAAATCAAATCGGGTGAGTGTATCCACCAGTATCTGCTCATAAAGACATTCACCAATCAGACCAAAATTGTCTTTCTGTACCAGGTTGTAAACGTGCTCATTTCTGCTGTCAAAATTGACATTTGTATATGGGGTGTATGGGTCTATTTGAGAAAGCCTCAAGTGGACACTCAAGGAACTGCAGCTTTATTCACATCTGCATTGGCTTCATTTTCCAACGTTTGGTAATAACGTCTATTTTTCTAGCCTAATCCATGTTCTTGTTTAAGTAGAGATTTTACTACAGAGCATGTCTTTTGTACAAAAAGTTGACCTTGGATCCTTTATGCTTATGTACCAGGTCCTCATAAAACAACATCTCTGATATGTAGGTGACAGTTTTGTTAAAGCGCCCCCCTTCTCCACCACAGCGGGGCAACAGGAGGAGGAGGAGGAGACCCACCGCTCCCTCCCTGCCTTCCTGCTCTCCCAGAGGAGCAGCTATGGCGATGGTGATTATGTCACCACTTAGTGAACTAACTGACACTGATGGGTTTGAAATGCACTCTGCGTCCCAGCGGGCCCCTGCCCTCCCAGCCCTCCACCCCCCCCCCTCGTCCCCGGGTCTGTCAGGCCCCTCTGTGTCGGGTGTTTGGTTACAGTGGAGTGACGGCAAGGCCAAGTTCAACAGCAGAGCCAGCCAGCCGCTCTCTGAAGAGCCTGTATGGGGAAGAGAAGAGGGGGGGGGGGATTTGAGGATCCTCTGACTCACTTCTGGACCCCTTCTGGTGTACCACTACACCCCCAATGCAACCTCCTGTTCACTTCTTCCATCTCCCCTTCCCCACCCCATCTTTACATCTTTAACAGTTTCCAGAGTTAAACTAGATGAATCATTGCTTGAGTGATTGACCTTTGACATCTCATCTCACGGTGTTCAGGGATTAAAAAATAACTATTTCAAAACTACGGTCTTGTTTTTGGCTAAAAATGCTAGCTAAGCGTAACCCGTTAATGACAGACTCATTTTAGTACGTTGAAGAAAAGGCCCACAGAGTTCTTTATGTTGATGGTAGAAACACAGAGAGACTGAAACCCTACAGAGGTCTATAGAAATGGCACAACAGTCTGCAAAATGAGATAACTGAACCAAGAACTAACAATAAATGATCATATTTACTTTTCAACTTAGATCATAAGGCTTCAGATTGTTGCCCTCGTTTTGTTCACAAGTTTGTTTGTTGTTGTATTTTAACCTCAAGAGTACATCACCACTACCTCAAAGACTTAGTCAATCTATTTTTAGATATGTATTCTCTAACCCTCTATGTATTGTCTTTTAATGCTTGTTTTTCAAAGTGTTTTGGATGTTAAAGTGTTAATGAACACATGTGATCCAGATGTTTTAAAATCAATGAGTAATCGTGATCTTGATATCTAAATATAGGTCAATGTGATTTTGTACATAATGATCAGCCCTGTGCTCTGTGTGTATGAAGACTTGTGAAGATCTGGTAGTTCAATCTGAATAATTCAGGGATTTTTCTGTGAAAAATTTGCAATTGGAGAAATTGTAATGGATTTTTTCTTCGCTCAGCAGGTACTTTAAGTACTATGAAGGGAATCCCAAAATTCCACTATGGAAATAATGGGTTAATTAGAATGGTAAGCAAGAATTAATGTTCCCAATCTGAGTATAAAAATGGGCAAATGAAAGAGTTGTGTCCAAGTTTCTGTGGCAGAAACTGAAGATTCAACCAATGGTTTGGATGTTTCCTATAAAAACAACTCATTTTAAAAAGCATTTAGCTAACGATGTTAGCGTTGTACTTCAATGTCAGGAGGAACAATCATCAAATTCCAACAAAGAAAGTTTGAAAAAAATCCAAATCCACTTTTCATAACACTTCTAAACGCTCCAACATACAAAAAGCCTTTCCAGAGGCAGCCAGCGCTTTGGTCTCCAGTTGGCTGAGCGATTTCTC
This sequence comes from Tautogolabrus adspersus, assembly GCA_020745685.1. NCBI lineage: Eukaryota > Metazoa > Chordata > Actinopteri > Labriformes > Labridae > Tautogolabrus > Tautogolabrus adspersus. The sequence goes on from CM036555.1 coordinate 19,038,365, forward strand.
ACAGATGGACCAGGATGCACGAGTGAGTTTATTTCGTTAGCTTGATGCTCGACACATTTGCCTTTAACAAGCTAACAGAATTAGCACTGCAAGACAATATCTATTTTACACAAGTACACTGAAGTGCTCGATAAGATACACGAGTGCTATTTTTCTGAAACCTAACCCTTTCATTAAAATAACCAGTTTTCACTCAACTTAATAGTTATGACTTGTGTTTTTTTTTTCACAACATGACAGAAGTCTTTCTTCGCTGTTCTGCATATAAAGTGGAAGATGACTGACAGGCCTGATCTTTCCAATAGATAACTAACAATCAGATTTTAGAGCATGCTTACATTAATACAGCAGCGACAGAAATGATGATGTTGAATGAGTCAAAAGTTTCCCAAAGTGTCTCATTATGCATATACTGTACATATCGTCAACCAAAAAGAGATATTATCTGATTCTTATTCTGCTGCATGCAAGAAGTGACAGAAAGCGGCTGCAGCTTCTGCTAATCAAAGCACGGCGGTGACATGCAGCCAAATGGCGACGTCTCATGTTATTGTCAATTTCCATTAACCATTAGAGAATTGTGACAGGCCAATTATGAAATCGGTCCACACCTCTCCCCCCCGCTCCTCTCCCTCCCTCCTCTGCTCCTCTCTCTCTCCTCATCATGTGTTGTCATAGAGAGACATATGTGTTTAGTCTATTAAAAGAGACAGCCGGCGTGCTTTGGGGAGGTGACCCTGGGGCGGGATGACAGCTTCGGTTACACTTACACATGAGCTATCCTCAAACTCCACCCCCCCGCCAAAACACACACAAACACACACACACACAAAACTGCCAACTGAGCTCTACGGCCTAACCTCCAACCTTGAACCTCTAACCTCCCATCGTGCTTGGTGAGGCAGGGGAGCACCAGTTTTGAAGTTTGTTTCTCAGCTGGTTAAAGGGGGCTAAATTGAAAATGAAACTACTGAATTATGTCCGAAGGCCACATTGATAGGCGTCAATCGCTCCCTGCCTCTTCGTCCTCCCTTGCTCTCACTCTGTCGCTGATTTAATTAAGTTTAGGAAATTATAGAATAACTGCATCCACCTGTGGCCATTCACATTGTGCTAATCTCTTCATTTAGCCGCCTAACCCCTCAGTCTGCAGATAGCTGCGTTCACACTGTGGTTGACCTCTCCAGCACTCTATTCCAGAGGAAAGTCTCCCTGAATTGACACTGAAGCATTAACCCTTTACAAACAGACCAAGATCCATAGTTTGAATAAATGCTAAATGAAAGCTAAAAAGCTAGCGTCATCAGTCTGTTTTTGTGACAGAAAGTTCAGGCTTCTGTTTTGCAAATCACCACATTTACAGACGACATCGTGTTGTATGTTACATGCAGTATACTTTGCATAATGTAGTTTCAATCAATGCATTAATAAAAAAAGTTCTGACATTTGGTTGTAGAGATTTTAAGAATGAAAAGGAAGTGCACAAACTGAAGAAGACATCACATCACAATAATCAAAATCACCAATGAAAAGGTATATTATTCATTTGAAGGAATGACAGATATACCAAAGAAGGTGCAGCTCACTCATTTTTGTAGTAGAGGTTAAATGGTAATACACGGTGGCATTCATCAAAACAATGAGATTATGATGGATGATGTTAAACTGTGTTTGACACTAAAGTTTATAAAAGCTAACGGCTGGTGCCAACAAGCTGGAAGAGGTGTTTGAGTTTGATGTCTGCAAAGTGCACAGAGGTGTTTTAAAAAAAGGGAAATATGCTCTGCAAGTGACCTGCGTCGACTCTAAATTCTGTTACATCATCCATCAGGGGGGAAACTTTCTCCTGTAAGGACAGACAGCGAAGCTGGAGGCAAGTTTGGGTATGTTAGCAAAAAAAATGAAAAGATACACCAAGTCTGGGAGTTGAAGTGGAAAGTCTGATGTCACCCAGAGACTCCCCGATGAATAGCCCTCCTGCTATAGCGCCCTCAAGCAAGGCATTAACACCTCAAACTGCCCCACTTATGTCCGCGGCTGCCAGCAGAGCAGAGTGAAGCTCCACTGGAGGTTTTAAAGCTACTGCAATACTGGCTTGAAATGGTAGTGAGGACTAAATGAAATATGTAAACTTCAATACCTAGAAAGCTGTGAAGTGACATCAGGAAAAGGCACACGGCAGATTCATACTTACTTACTTACTGGGCTGGTGTGTGAATGTGATACCAAAGAGACAAGAGAGGCAAGAGATAAAAAGAAGATGAGTCCAACTTTGCCTGAATGTCCACACTCTATAGTTTTCAGGAGGTAATCTGGAAGTTTGGTGCTTTTGTTTTGTAAGGAGAAGAAAAGAAAACCCCTGCAAGCATCCTGTCAACACCCCCAAAAAGTGAAATTTAGATCAACCAATGGTATCTAAAGCCCCCAACACACACACACTAATGCTGATTTTATAGAGGCCGCAGCAGATTATGTGCACACACAGTTTGTCAGTTAATCAATTTGTCATTTATCAATAATTTAAAGGACTTCTTCCAACCCAAAAATGTCAAAGATTTTACACTTGAGAAAAACCATGCAACAGTCTAAACCCCAATTTCAAGATGTCATCTTCGAGTTTTTGCAACAATCCTTGAGGAAAAGTCATGTCAATAGATTTAAAAAGTTCCACTATCTCCCCAATAGGCCATTCTTTTCTGTATGTAATGCTGCTGATCACGTCTTGTGTAAATATGAGTCTTTTGGTTGACAGCACATTAAGCCTGGAGGTTAAAATCCACTGAAGTTCCCTCTGAGTCGCTGCCACAAATGACTCCCAGCATGATGGAAGGAAACTGAATAGTGAGGGGAGGAAAAAAAAAAAAGGAATGACAACAATGTGAATGAGCGAGAGAAGGGCAGTGACGGCTCCACTTTGCAGAGACATCATGCATTTCTCAGGTATTTAAGCGCGAGGGGCTCTGAGGGCTTAGCATTTCCGTGAGGCTGAGGCCTGCGTTTTGACTGCGAGAGAAGAGACCAATTAGGCCATTAATGTGGTGCTGACGGGTGGATTACTCCCCTGGCTCGCCCGGCCCTTTAAAAAACAGGCAGTAATAACAATAAAGCCAGTAATAAGCCAGCTCTTAAAGAGACAGCTGGGGCCAGACAGGGAAGTTTGTCCCAGAGTTGTCGTCTCGAACATACTGTACAAACGGACTCTCAGGGATCTTGGCGTCGAAAACCTAATGTCCTTCACAGCTGGCTTCACATGTTTGAAGCTGCCAAACTGGCTTCTGTACACTTCCTGGGCCCTTTGTTTGAACCCTGGACTTGGGACTCTGACACCATTGTTCGCTCATGTAGGAAGTGTTGTGTTTTCAATCAGGAGGCGCGCTACCTTGAAGTTTCAAGGTAAACGGAATCTGCAGATGACCTAACGACACACCTACAACAAATGTACGACCTGATATGGATACAATACAGAGTCCTACATGCACAAACACAGTGTCCCTGCATTGGGAAGTCCATACATCCCTGCTGTATTCCAGTTCTTCCAGGTTTACAGTTACAGGCCAAAAGTCAGGAGGGAAGGGGTCAGGGCAGTGCCTTTACAACAAAGATGCAGGTGCACCATTCAGCTCCATTCAGCTGCAGCACATGGACATCCAAACGGTCACTCAATTAAGAAGACAGATCAACAAACACACACACACAAATGCATGCATTCATGTACACTTGGTGTCATGACCATTCCTTGGACCCCGTGTAGTTGGGGTATTCTCTTACGGAGCTGGGAATGGGAGCGGGGAATCCGAGCAGCGCTGCCGTCCCAGGGACAAAAGGCAGCGTGGCCCCAGGTCTCAGGCTAAGGAAGCTCCTGGTCTGGCCCCTGGCCCTCAAGGTCCTTGGGAAGTAACCCTTAAACAGCCAGGTGTTCCAACAGGAGTGAGTCTGTGGAACCATTGCGGTGTGCGTTGGAATGGATCAAGTTTGAGGTACAGTCTGCTGATTGTTTATTGATTTGTGAGCTTTTGTAGCTTTTTAGTTGGTAATATTAAGTTGTTTTTTTAATGGCACTAATATTCTTCTTTGTGTTTTGATGATGGGCGTATTGTGATGTCATGCTACTTCTTGTCACTCTGTCAAATCATCTTGTTCAGGGATTCATGCGAGACTGTTTATGTTTTGATTATTTCCCTCTAGACTGAAACCTTAGCCTCATCCAAGTCAAAGGCAAATACTGTGCAGCTCAGAGCTGTGTTTACATCAGGTTCACATGGACAGGACGGACGGCTCCTCCCCTTGTGTAAAAAAGCTGTTTTAGTCAAGGACTAGAGAGAAGAAGAAGAACATACTCACTGATTATTTGAATGTCACGTTAGCGTTTTTAGATCACGGTCATTCTGTGTAGCTACGAGCTAACTTAAGTGTGCTAACATTGGCCTGCTAACACAACAATGCAGGCCACAGGTAATTACAGCTCGAGCCAAGGACAATTTTGTCCGCCGCTTGCGCTTAATGGTGCGTTGCATTTGATAACTCCTTCTCACATCCCAGTCCATCCTTCCAATAGAGAGTGAGACAGGTAGATGCACTTTATTTCTCCCAAACTGAAAAACAGGGGACATGAAACAAACTTTGTTGAAATCCCCACCAATGTCCTTTTTCCCCCCAAATAATTTGGCTCCATATTGCAAACATCAAGATTGACAAACAGCAAGTTGCCCTTATCGAAAACACTAACACATGAGAGGTAACTCCAGACTTAAGAGTGACCGGCTGCTGTCTCACATCTCTTTGGGGTCATTCCCACAGTCCTCTGCAGGTAACAAACCCATGTCCCTCTCTCTGCTCGGTTTGTCCACAGGTGAGGGTTGAGGTAACATGAGTGTGTGTGGCACAAAGCTCAATTCTTTACATGCTGATGACTAGAGAGGACACACAGATACAGATACGACACCTGCAGCACCTGACTGTCGTGGCCCTCAGTCCTGGGCTCTACTGTTCCCTTCTACACACACACACCCTTATATAAAAGATCAGGGTTTTAAAGAGAAAACAGGATTTGAAACAGCTGTTATTGACTTAACTTATAGCCTTATAGGCACAGTGTCCACGGCAAAGCGTTTTTGGTTCCAAAGTCTTTGAGTGTGTCCATGCAGACTCCAAACTCCCATATATTAAAAATAAATGATATCCGCTTGATTTTAAAAGCCTCCACTTCCTTCTCTCTGGTTCCAGAAAAACATATATCACAGCCGGTGTCCACGGCCAGAACTAACAGCGTCTGTTTGCCTGTCTGGGCCGGCCTGACTCTACGCCCAGGTCAAAGGTCAAATAATCAGTCCTCATCTGATCCCCTTCTCTGTTTGTCTCTCTCTCTCTCTCTCTCTCTCTCTCTCTCTCTCTCTCTCTACCTCTTTCTTGGATTAGATTTTTTAGACTTTTTGTGTGTTTTCCTTTGTTTCCTTCAACAACATCACATTTTCACAGCTTGTCTTGTTCATACTTCAAACCTTGAACTCGCCCCAAAGAAAAATGGAGGTTGTGTAAAGACTCAGATTACAATCAGAATATTTAAAGGGGCTGTTTCCTCGGATGTCTGCTGTGGCTTCCCCCAATATAGGTCATATGTACTGCATTGCATATAAAGTATGAAATAAAATACACACTTTTAGAAATACCTTTTAGCTATCAAGCAAGGTAAATGACGTGCTTTCTTACATCCTTCTTTAGAAAGAACTTCACTAACTCTGTATGCCTTTTCAAAAAGTCACTCAAGTTCATAAAGGAGAAAAAGTTAAAAATAAACACGTAACTAATCCTTCAAGTTTTCCCCGTAAAATAAATCTGCGGCCTGTTGCACCAGCTGTGTGAACGTTCTGTCTTAAGCGGCAGCTGTGGCTCAGTTGGTACAGTCGGTCGTCTCTCTACCAGAGGGTCAGGGGTTCGATCCCCAGCTCCTGCAGCCACACGCCTTATGTCCTTGTGCAAGACACTTAACCCCAAGTTGCTCCCGCTGCTTCGGCTGCGAGCCACTGATGGACACTTTACAGTACACAGGACTCCTTGCTCATTTTTGAGATGTAGCAGTCCTTGTATTAAATCAAAATCCTGCTCTAGTGCCATCTTTTCTTGGGTCCTTGTGCTCTCTTGTCAACTGTACTGTAATTCTGGGTGCGGGACAAATCCCTGATTTTGGTTTAAAAGCACAAGAGGCGACTCTCTCCCCTCTAAACTCTAAAGTTTCGTCTCGTGTCCTTAAAAACGCATCAAACCACAATCCCCTGCAGCCGACACTTATGGCTCGTCAGCTAACACCTGGCACTGCTAGCGTGTCATATCATGGCTAATCGTATTAGGCTAATCACTCCCAGATCAGCACATCCACGCCGACCTCGGCACGACCCGGTGACCCGGCCAGGGAACCCTCACACGGGATCAGACCGTGAACTTATCTCCCCCAAAAGCAAACTCCACCCTTACTGTTGCTTAAGAGGGACACGAGGGGAGGAGAGGAGGTGTACGGATATCGCCAGATTCCTCAGGGAGGGCTGGAAATCACTGTTACGTTATGAACTGGTGGCAGTTTGGTTGAACTCTCTCCTGCGGGGGGGGGGTATGAATCACATAATGATTCGATGACTGATGCTGAAGATTAAGGTAAATTATCCAAATAAGAATAATTGTGCTGCCAGGTTATTATTTTAAACATGAGCTTGGAAAGAAATGGCTTTTTTTTTTCTAGTCGGGTCTGAAACCTGAAAGAATTTGAGAAAAACCTTCCTGTCTTTTCTCTCTGTCTCCTCGCCTCACCTCGCTGCCTTCCTCATTTTCTCCCCCTGTCATCTGTCAGGCAGCTCAGTTATTGGCACTCTCACCACCTGCTCAGGACCCGCTGGATTTCTCTCCCTGCAAAAGAGCTTTTGCACTGTGCCACAGCCAAGGTGGCTCACATCTGCCAGGCTATTTCCCTTTCTCTCCCTGCAGCTCACTCCTTCCCTCCCACACTTGCTCTTCCCTCCCATCTCCAAATCTCTTTATAGTTTGGCGCCTTTAATCAACCTTTCCACCTCAGTGTAGATTAATATACATCTTTCATTCTTCACTTTATGTCTTCCATTTCTGCTTTTGATAGACAACAGCTCCATGGCAGCTTGATGTGTTGAAATGTTTAAATGAATGCGAGTCACATTCTGATTGGTCAATGGGGGGAAAGTGACATTAACAAGCTCAGCTGTGTACTACTGTGAGCTGACACCAAGCTCAGTGCTGAAAACGCAACACCACTAAATTGGTAGCAATTATCTTAAAGTTAGCTGATAGCCTCCGATAGCCTCGTGTAAGTGGTGTGAAAGCATGACCATTATACTCAGGCCTCCATCCAACAGTGAGTGAGAATTCATCGTTTACATTAAAAAACTTTTGTGATGTGTTCATTGTGAATGCTCCTATCCTGACAAAAATATTTTGATTAATTTCACAGCCCGGACATTTCTATTTATTCAGTTTCATAACGTCTGACTTAAAAATGATTCTAAAATTCAATCAGACGTAATTTTGTTTAAATATTGCCTTTTTTCAGCTTCTGTTTTTGGGATTATTTACTCTGATTGGATCACTAAACTAATAAACACTGTAGCATCAAACCAGCAGCCTGCAGCAGTCAGCTGATTTTGGCTCTCTGTGCCACATTTCTGTGTGGACACATCCTGCCAAGCCAAACACAACACGAGCAACAACCAGCCAGAGCCCTCATTCACTTAGAGCCTGAAAGCACCACCATCACCCCGTCGACTCCTCTCCTCGCTCTCTTTCCTCGTCCCTCTATATCCCAGCATGTGAGGAGGGGAGTGGTGGAGAGAGAGGCGGGGGGGGTCAAGCAGAGGTTACTAAAATACAGTGAGCTTAGCCTCTCCACACTGTCCATTAACTATGAAAACATGTGTGAGCTCTGGCCGGGACGAGAGCGCCCTGCTCCGGCTGCCATTGTTTTTCTGCCTGTGTTAACTTTTTGCTCTAAGCTTTATTTATACTGGGAAAGTTGAGCGAGCAACATGTACTTTTCCAGCTACAGTCTCATATTCATGACAGGTCTGTGTATACAGTACAGGACGTCAACATAGCAGGGCAGCTACACTGAGGCATTTAGGGGGTTAGAAAGCCACGCTGCAATGAAACAGGCTGTAAGAGGGATCACAAGTTTTTCCTAAAGAGCCAGTTTCATCAAATCAATGATGTTGGAGGTTGTCCTACATGGTCTTATTGACTTTTGCAGACTTTCAGCTCACCCACCACACTCTGGTAAATTCGCCAAATGGCAGCCATATTGTCAATCAAATGATTCCCCGTATCCAAACGTTGTGCTACAAGCTGTGATGGATGCATGAGCAAGAGGGTCAGAGTCAAGATGGATGAAATAGTATGTTACACTTGTATGCACGTTAAATCCACACTTTGTTGGGGAAGTTGCATTATTTTCTAGATTGAGGTTGATAAAGAATTTCTGATTTGTTACATCTCTAGAGCGTGCACATTGATCTGTTCCTGTAAGTCTTGGCTCAAGGTTAAATGACGAAGAAGAGCAGGTTGGTGGTTCAATGAAGGGTTCTTAAGATTTTCTTCTGAATCACACTTTGTTCAGTTTAGATAATTGTTGAGTACATTAGATTTTTTACCATTTGTCTCAGGACTCAGATATGCAGCCTACAAGGTTTGCACGTCTTCATGCTTGCACTCAAACTACCTGGATTGCTTCTTTAACCAAGTCTTTACACGGATGGTACAGAGGAACAGTGGGTCTTTGTGAAGAGATTAAAAAAAAAAGTATATACTCATGAGATGTATACCCTTATCTGTTTCCTCAGCCCCTCAACCCCAACAGCCATAACACTAAACGTGGCAAATGGCGGCCATTTGTCTCCATGAGGAAACTAATGGAGAACTCCAGCCCGTGGGCACTGACAGGTTTATATTGGTATTATTCTGTCATTCCTTTGACTGCATTAACGTTTTCAACACCAGACTTTTAAATCTTTTTTATGAACGGCATAAACCGTCAGATCTGGCCTAATACATCTCCATATGAGCCCTCTAAAGTTCCTTTTTCCCCGTGTGCAGACAGACATGCCGTGCTCCCTGCGCTGTCCCCACTTCCGATCTCTCTAATGTTTTTCAGTCATAATAAATCTGGCCCTGACTTTCTAAAGCAAACAATGCTGTGGGGACTGAGTCCTCCAATAACACTTTGTCAGTTCCAATCAGGCTTGAAATATGACTCAACTGTCTGTGCCTCCCCCCTGCTCCAAGTCCTCCCCTCCACCCCCATTTCCTCTCTCTGACTCCGTCTCCCTCTGCTATCCTTTCCTTAGCAATCTTTTTAACTTCTTTCCTGACGCCTCCAAAAGTCTCTTTTTCCAAAACAGTTATTAATATCTGCTGGAAGCTGAAGTACTCTGGTTTGATAAATACACAAAAGAGCGTGTGGACATCATGTATTTAAACTGAAAAAGTTAAAGTCGTAAGAGATTTTTCATCGTCTTCTACCAAAGCTTTGTTCATTTATATTCCACTTAAACAGCCTTCATTCTTTTGAAAGGCCTCACTGCAGGTTAGACCCAAACTTTATAGACATCTCTCTACTCTTTCTAAACCAGGAAATAGCCTTTCCCACATCATTGCATCAACCTTAAACAGTTGATCCAGCCAGCTATCCAAAAAAAAGTAACGGTACCTGCATCCAAGTAGTATTCAAGTAGACTCAAATCCAGTTGCTCAAACTAGCTCGAGATCGAGAGGAGGTTTGAGATGCACTAAGATACCACATTTTGGAAAGTTGTAAATGCATCTATAGCTTTGACATTCATTACTTAATTTGACCCCTCCAGTACATTGGCAAGTGATTTTTGCCGTGGAAACACCGGATGATACGTCAAAGACCGCTACGTAAGGAAGCGGGAATTGCTACTGAAAGCTGCCGTACTGTTGCTGTTCGTCTTTACAACATCAACGCAGAGTTCATTTTCACCAGGGGGGAGTAGCAGAGAGAACTACCATGATCCCCGCAAGCAGCAAAGTGCTCTAAATCACAACAAAAATGTAGATTAGGGTTAGGGTTAGGGTTAGTCCGTCTCAAATGTTTATACAAGGCATATTAATCTGATGTTTGATATGAGGGAGTAGATGGGGAAGAGTGTAGCATTGGGCCATAGTAAACCATAGAGTTAAACCACATTTATGTGGTTTTGTAATAATCTGAAGAAAAACTAGATCCTGACCTGGTAGATCCAAGTTTATGACGTGCCATGTTGATAATAATAGATGAGTTCTGAGCAATACAATACACTACATCATCCCTAACATCCATGTTGTTTCTACTCTGACCACACCAAAGTTAAAGGAATGACTTCCAACTTCAGGAAATTGGACGATCCCAGGAGCAGGTAAATGCAGGGCTCGACTCCCCTTTACTTGAACTATGGGATTCGGCCCAAACCATGAAAACTCCTGGCCATATCGTGTCCCATTTTGCATGATTTAACTATCCCTAGAAGTGATCTTCCTCTCTATTGGCAGGAAAAGAAAAAAGGAAACTTCCTTGTTGTAAAATTCAACTGCCTTGAACTCCTCTATGGTTGAACGGGTTGACCCTGAATATTTATTTGTTGCGCTTTCTCTTTAGTGTGTTAGCCTTTGGCCATGTTAATCAGAGCTTCCACCCCCCCCTGGAACCCAAGCAACCCTCCCCCCCCCACATCTCCACATGGAGACTGAGGGAAGCCATCAGAAGCGATGCCCGGCCGACCACAGAGCGAGCATGTTCTCTTCACGCATGATTAGCGCTGTAGAGAACGGGGGATAGACCACCTCAAAGAGAGAACTGCCCCGACTTCAAAGTCTCGCCACTGAGAAAGAGACTCTGTCCCTGTGTGTTCAACCCCCCTCCTCCAAGCACACACACCCTTAAAACTTAATATAACATGGCCTCAACTAGCCTCGTAAACACACATGCATGCACACACACTCATACAGGGAAATGTAAAGAGTGCTTAAGGGAGGGTTTAACTGGTATTATTGGTGAATGATTGACTGGTGGTGATGGACTGCCACCCTGCTCCTTTTCTACAGTTGCACTGGCAGTATCAGGTTGTGTCATGGACTCTCTAAACTTTACTTTCTGATCAAATATATTCTTCTGCATAGCAAGACTAGACTCATCTGGAATTTTGTAAAACTTCAGCTTTAGATTCATTTTTTTTTGAGGTGCATGAAAAATGGGACGATTCAATGGATAGTTTGAATGCCCGAAAAGGAAAACAATTTGGCAGCTGGTAAAACTTTAGAGTTCACCCATGAATTTCAGGACATACAAGAGCCCTGTCTATAATCTGCAACTACCAAATGAAAGCTGGTTGCCTCAGATGGCAGTGCACAGGACAACATACCAAGAGATCATGTTACAGTCGAAGCTAATGGATGTCTTTTTCTAGAGTTTGATGAGATTTTGTAGACCAGAAACAGTCAAACAAACCTACAAGACAAGACAGAGGATGTGCACCCTGTTTTAAATAAATGCACTCTACCCTATGCAATCTAGTTTCATTCAAACTGACCACAATAAATAAGAATTGTCAATATCACATACAAAAAACCCAAATTTGCCGACCTTAAAGTAAACCTTGGAGTCTTTCTTATGGTGGGAGTAAGTTATATGTGAACAATGAGTCATGTTGGACACAGCCTAGACTTTGTGAGCCACCCAACACTGCCAAAATATTTCCCAAGCCAGTCACAGTTAAAACACATTCACTGTGCAATGCCGCGACCCCGAATGGGAAAAGCTGTATAGATGATGCATGCATGGACTGTCCATTGATTTCTGTTAATTGTTTACATGCTATGATTTTGGATTACGTACTATAATACAGTGGACCCACATGTGCAAGTCATCCAAATGAAGGGACTCTATAATTTAATATTTGGTGTTTGATTCATAAATAAATGCTTAAACCAAAGGGATGGAAAATGACCTCGTCACTAAAAGCACGTTTTGAGGTACAAATTCAACTGATTTGGGTTTATCTTGGGTTCTTCTGCAGACGTGGTTCATTTGGACTTTTCCATGGTATATACAGTTATAGGCATGTGCAATGGCAAGGATAGGATAGGATAGGATACATGGTTGAATGATTACATTTACTGCATATTGCCACACTATAAACAATGAGAAGTAATGCAATGTTTCAAAGCATCAGGGAATAAAGACTCCTCCATCGTAAGCATCTGACCAGATTTAAAAGTTCAAAAGTTTTCTTCTCCAAATTAGAAACACAATGAGAGCTCCAACTCCCACAAATCCAGGACATGATTTATGAAAAAGTTACACGCTTAAAGGTATCCCAGGCTTGACTTGTGTTTTTAGTCTCTTCACATGGTGGCATGGTGAGGAAAGAGGAGGTCAACTCACATTTCCTAGAAAGCTTAAACCACTGATGTGTGTGAGCTTGTGCGTGTGATCAGCATGAACGTGGAATTTAGCCCGAGGCACAACGGCTGACAGTGCTCTCGCTTTTAACACCCGCACGCCCCCCCTCCCAAATTTCATCACAGGGGGGAGAGAAAGGGAGAGAGGAAGAGTGTTACACCTTTACCTGACACATGAAAGGCATCATAATACACCATTCATTGCACTATTTGAATAAATAAACAGTGAGGCCTTCTGTATGCGGTACAGTGCCTGAGTTTGTGTTGCCCCCCTCCTGTCATGGGCCTCTATCTAAACACAACTTCAGTAATTTACAATTTTCTGTTAAGCTTCTGGGATTATTACTGGATGTTCAGGTCGGACATGTAATATATATCCTCCAAAGTAAAGATTGATTGATTTATTATGAAAATATTATACTATACAAACACCAAGGAAGCTTTTAAAGTTACTCTCGGTGGGAGGTTGTGTCAACTGGCCGCGTGTTGGGGCTATTTCTGTCAAAACGTTTGCATATATTTGGATTAAAATTCTAAAATGACGTTTATTTCTAGTCAAGCGGCGACATTTTTTGTATAAAAGTTTACAAAAAGACAATAAACCCAACAAAACTCACCCAGCACAGCACTTTCCTTACCCTTAAGCTCAACATCCCCAAGCAGCCAATCAGGTTTAAGCTCCTTACTTCCTGGATTATGACGGCCCGCCCACTTCTAGCAGAGAGGATGGTGCTTACATAACCCCTGACCTTTCTAATGCATTAATTGAAGTGGAAGTATGTGCGGCTCCATTTATTGTGATGGAGAGTGTCGGTAATTGCCCAGTGACCCAAATGTTCTTTTTCACAGTCGCCCCCCTCGTGCCACCAAGACCCTGACCCTTCTGCTTCCAAACCGGCTGCCATATTGTGTTTCTGGTCCCTCCTACATGTAGGGGGGGGGATTTGGAAAAGCTGAGACCAATAGTTTGGGACAAAAGTAGCAAATTCATGTGTCAAGTCATGCTGTCAGGAACCGATCATTTAAGTTTGTACGTTTTTGTTTGGTAGGTTTATATCAGAAATTGGGAATTTAATCTTTTTATGTCAAACTATTATTTTTAAAAACTCCTGCCAGACACTAAATTGTTGTTGAAAACATTTGAGCTTTTCAAAACTTCATATTAAAATCATCCTCTTACATTAAAACCCAACAATGGTTAAGATGTCGTTAAATTCTTTCAACAAGGACAACCAAGATATTTAGTCTGGGGAACATTTGTAAAAGTTGTCATTGCTCTCTGAATCGAACATCTCCTGGATGCTTCATATAAAATGTTGACAAATGTCTGCTCCACTTCTTGCTGGTAATCCTACAAATTGACACACATCTCTGTTATTTCTGTTATTCTATCTCCTCTTTATCAGTCACACAGAAATAAGATAAATATAAAGCAACAGATGTGCAAACAGGTCGACCGATATATCTACTGATTGATCAACGCAGGTTTTATTAAGACCAAGTCTTAGATTCAAATACGGAAAATGATCCATTACGCAGGATAACAAACTTCATGAATCAAAAGCTTTTATTGATTGGATATCTTGACAGTATTTTCTTCTAATTAGCTTTTTATGTGTTGCTCATAAACTGTCATGTTACTTTAACACACACCCGCAAGTTTTTGGTTAGTATGTAATTCATCACATGAGCAGTGTTGGCTTTAGTTGGCATGATCAGAATGTGATTTTGAAGAGGTTTGAACCTTAACTAGTTTCCATGTTAAAGCCAAAGTCATAGCTTAGATGATTTCACTGGACAGTTAAGAATTACGTCTTACAAGCTATCAGCTATGATAATGATGATGTTAGAATAAATCATTGGGAATTCACTGGAATCTTCCATTTTGTGAGTCTTGTTAGGGTTAGAGTTGAGGAAAACATTTATCTGTAGTTTTAATCCCGAGTTATCAGCACCCAGAATCATCCATCTGAGGTCAAAAGCTTGTCTGGGCAGACATTTTCCATTTCATCTCCCGTCTAAATTTGAACATGCTGGTTGTTTTTGTTTGTGTGCCGCAGGCGTACACATACCCAGCCGGTCGTGCGGCTGTCTGCGTGGAGTTGTTTATGAGTTATGGTCGGGCCAGAAAACATGTGTCAATATTGATTATCATTACCGAGTCCCAGAGAGCCTGTCGATCAGTTCGCCGTCTGCCTCCTTCCTGCTTCAGACATAGCAATAACAAACCTCTGAGAGGAGGAACTCAAGCTTCGCTAATTAATGACGGCTTTATTTTCCTTCTCACCGTGTAGACTTTAACCACCTACACACACACACACACACACACACACACACACACACACACACACACACACACACACACACACACACACACACACACACACACACACACACACACACACACACACACACACACACACACACACACACACACACACACACACACACACACACACACACACACACACACACACACACACACACACACACACACACACACACACACACACACACACACACACACACACACACACACACACACAACACACACACACACACACACACACACACACACACACAAACATACAAGAACATCTGATACAATCAAAATGGTGAAAAAAGGAACAATTGAAAGGGAACAAACCAAGAGGATTATTAGTTTTCTTGCCATTAAACATTTAAAAGAAAAATGTTGAGTCATCTGTGCTCACACACACAGACTCTTGAATCACACACGCAGTCACTCAACCCTATTATGAGAGTTGGCAGAGTGGTCCCGCGTGGCCTACTCTTGAGGACAGCCCCCATGGGATCCAAAATGCATTAAGAAATTAATGTTCACCCTGGGATCCTTCCAAAGGGCCCTGACTTAACCTGTGGCTCAGTGTTTGTGTGTGAGAGAAGAAAATGGGAGTCCAAATGAGTCAGGGGGTCGACCATTGGGGTCAGTAATTGATAGGCCCTGTTTTCGATCCCCCCACTTGGCGCCTTCTGTTGGCCAAAGCCAACTGGCCTTAAATAGCAATCTAAAGCAAACACTGCTCTCTATTATGACTCTTTATGGAGTCAGAATTCTGCCATTGAACTCTGTCTTGCATCCTCATTTGGGTTTTATTTGCTTCTTAATCAGGATGCATAAAAAAGATTGCTGCGCAGCAACAATAACAACACAGAATGCCCGGTCCGACAACAGGAAGTTGACTTTCAGATATGATCTATGCATTCTGGTTTGGAGCAGTGAAAATGGCAGTCCTAATAATAATGGGTGGCAGTGATTTGTAGCAGTAGGGAGAGAAATTGGATTGATTGCGTTGTGTTTTTGTTGGCCGCTCTGATGGGAATTCATCGGGTCACTGATTGTTGTTAATGGATATTTTAAAAATATAATAGCCATGTTTCTTTGCAAAGGCAAAGATGTAAGCACATTCTGTCTGTTTTCAAATGTATTTACAGCATGACAGACTGTCTTCAAGCATCAAGCAACCATGTGCAAAATGATTTAGTGCTTCAGATTTTAGAGGACGTAGTTCTTCACAGGAAATGTGAACAGCTACACTTTCTGCACCCACTGTCACTGCAACTCTCAAGAAGCTGAGAACACTTTTACAGACATGAAAACATGTTTAATCTTGGTTTTAAAATGTGTCTAAGGCAATAAAATCCCAAGTGTGAAGTGCTTAATACAAGTGTAGATCATAGATCTTCAGGCATTTTTACACCTAACCTGTTTGGAAATGATGAGCAATAAGAGAGCATTTCCCACATTTTGGTCCGCTTGTAAATGTCCCTGTGTGAACACCGACCAAACTTGAGGTAATTGTTCAATCATTTAAGACATGGGTACATGATTTGGATCAGAGCAAACAAACTATAGGTGTTTAAATACCATTAGAAAACGTTTGGTTTCAGTTGCAGTCCTGCTGCTTCCTCCAGCATGGACCAAACAGGAGAATATCATCACTTTTGTACGTCCCTACTAATTGGAAAAGCCCATCCTTTCTGGTTCCTTTGAACTTTGAGCAGAAGTGCGAAGCCAGCAATGAACTGTGAACACAAGAAGCCTTGGAGGCGCTTGTCACGACCACACAGGTTTCTGTATCACCACATCAAGCTGCATCTTTATTGTTCAAATGTGTTCAGATCACATAAACACAATTAATGCATTGAATGAAAAGTGTAATGCATCTAACCCTCTTTTTTTAATATAACCTTCTATTTCTTCATCAATACTATGCCTATTAAAGCACTGCTGTTTGTTCTGGCACTGCTTCTCTATCTTAAGAGTTCCTGCTGAAGGCTGCAGGTTAAGTCAACAGAACTGACTGACCGGGGTCTATACTGCTTTCTCCTTTAATCTGCATCTTAATGCGGTTAATGGCTAAAGTACATAAACACACACTCACACAATATTTGCACAAACACCGACGTACACATTTTGACACTCCCACAAGGAAGCCAAAGATACAACAGAGGTCACAGAGAAGACTCACTGCACACATAAAAAAAAGAGTTGTCTTGCTTTTTGTGTGAGATTATAAGTATCTAAAACTTTCAGGACTTGTGTTGTCTCAGAAAAAGACTTCACTGTGTTTCGTTGGACAATAAGTGATGAATGTGAAAGTGAATGGTTGATAAAAAGTCATCAAGTATGACCGTCACTTTCAGTGCTTTACAGATACGATACAAATGTAAGAGAAAATTGGGAGTACTCGTTCACAGCTTGTCCAGGCGGGCATTGTGTTTCCAGCCTGAAGTCAATGTTTGGAACTTTAACAATGGTGGAATAGGTGCAGTTAAGCCTTTCGACTTTAAAAAGTCAACCTACGTTACAGCTGTTTGACAATGCAGAGGAGTCCTGTACACACTCCATTGCTCCTCAAAGCAAGAGGAGCGACTCCTGACTGAGTATCAGAAGCTGCTCGTTTGAACGCAAATGTGAGCTTTTAGAAATGGGCCGCTTTTAAATGACGCTTATGCGTGTGTGTCAGTGTGTTCCTATTGACTCAATCCTGACTGAAGGCAGGAATAACACTCTGGCTTGTTCATATATTAAGAGAGAAGTCTCTTACATGTGGTCATAGCGTGAAATTCAATCAGAAAGAATGACATTTGCAAAGAAAAAGACAAATATCTCGCTTTACTTTGCTGCTCGGACTGCTTCTGAGTGTGTGCATGTGTGGCCTTGTTTTCCTCTCTGTGGTCTGTTCATATTCTAATCAGTATGTTTCCTGCTCGCATTGATCAGGGCCTGATAACCAGCACTCCTACATGGTGTCTCCTCAGCAGATGCAAGAGACAGATAGCCGGCCGAAAGAAAGAAAGAAACCAAAATGAGAAAATACAAGGCTGCACAGGATGAAAGACATACACCTTTGAAACATGTTGGATAGGAGTTTGCTTTTTAAAAGAATTGCGATGTTTGTGTAGGTCTCAGATCAAGAATATTTAAAGAATGCAATGAATCTATACTTTCACACAACAGGGTGAAATTAGTCTTTCGATACATATCAGACTTAAACCTAACTGTGACATTTTACGTCAAAGGGATGCAGGTTATTTCCTGAAGTTGTCACAAAAACAAACTCCGATCCAAATCTGACCAGAGTTGTATCAGCGTGTGTTTCAGCGGAGTTTCCCGTCCCAGAGATAAGATATGAGTAATAATCGTAATCAGTCAAAAAAGTCATTTTTTGTGAATGTGCAGGGTTCAAATGTTTAATCGTAGACGAGTGGAAACAGTTGACTTTCTTTAACAGAACTCTAACGATGACGTGTCCGATGGTTATTTCAATGCTGTGGTAAAGACAGCTTGTGGAAAACATCTGAAAAATTGATTTTTTGTACATTTGGTAACAAAAATGGTCAAATTCAAAACATCTTAAAATGTAGGACTCCACAGTTAAGTCCATCTATAAACCATTTCCATTTCCATGTGCCCTGGATATTCTTAAGAGACAAAAGTGATCCTGATTTACGATCGGAGAATTCCCAAATATGTCTGGCCCACTGGGGCTGCAGACAGTGCTGAGAGTGCTGCAAACCATGTGGTAAAAACATAAACATGGTCTATAGGAAGGAATACTACTGACCATTTGGTAATCATCCCAAGCATTATTATGACACAGAGTGTTAGCCCCACAGCGTCAGACAATGCTGGACAAACATTATAATGGTCAGGTTCTTCTGAAGATGGTCAAATTGAAAGACGTTGAAGTCTAGCAAAATATATAAACTTGTGTTTTTGTGATGGCGGCCTTGGTTCAGTCGGTAGAGTCTGTCGTCCCTCAACTGGAAGGTCGGAGGTTCGATCCCCAGCTCCTGCAGCCACATGTGCGATGTGTCCTTGGGCAAGACACTTAACCCTGAATTGTTCACGCTGCTTTTTCGACGGCGTATTAATGTGCATGATTAGTTATTTCTTTACACAGCAGCCTCTGCCATCCGTGTATGAATGGGTGTGAATGTGTAGGTGTGACCTGTGGTGTAAAAACGCGTTGGTCAGAAGACTAGAAATGCGCTATACAACCCATTCATCATTTAGTTTCAGGGGGAAATATGGACACAAATCTGAAAAAATAAAGTTCCTCTCCTCAATCCATGGTCCGTTTTTAGGAACACATATCACTGGTATGAGTTTGCTGCCTTATCCTGTCAAATCCTTTAAATTAACCTGCTGGTTTGTATAAGATAACCTCCTGTTTTGACAGTGAAATCACTCCTGGAAACTTTGCACAAACGTCTAAATCAAGAAAAACTGAAACATTATCACGAGCATGGGAACAGGAACCCCGACAGCTGCATGGAGTCTCTGCTGGGTTTCTGAAAAGGAAATGGAAAGTCAAAGAGCTTTCTGTCCTTATCTGTCTGGGAGCTCGTTGCTGCTGTGGGGGCTTCATCATATATAGTATGTATGCTCATGTGAAGCCATTACATGGCGAGCAAGCACGCTAACATCTCTGCTGTACCAGAACGACCCACTGTGTAATACCTCTTCCTGTTTCCTATCGATTTCAATCAGTTTGGGCTAACATGCATCCTGCACGTCCACAATCACATCTGCACTGTGTACACACTGTTACATACATTTATTTCAATGCATATTGGTTCCACATAAGGAGCCCTAGCGGCAGCGTGCACAGTTATTACACCACACGGAGTATAATTTAATGAATCCACATAGAATAGTTGGGAAAAAATGGCAACTTTCTCATTGTAATTCTTTGTAGTTCATCCATTTAAAGGGCCTTTATGAATGGCTATTTAACTTAGAAAAGAGAGGACACAAAAACCAACCGACCTGACTTCAGTGCGAGCACGTTGAACATGTTTGCACCGTGTATTTTCTGCATTTCAAAGCCCCCGCTCTGACTGATTACTGTGTAAGCCAAGGTTTGCATTTCCATGCCACCTTGTGCGACTTATCAGGAGAAAAAAAAAATGTTCACACTTTTATGTATCACTTTACAGTCGGAATAAAATAAATGTAAAGTGTGTTTACATTTGCATTTTTATTTCTTTAAAGCATTTTTCACCTCCTCTTTTTTTTTTCTCTTTGCAGGCGCGACTTCAATATTTCTTTTCAAGTGTCGTCACCTATTTCCTATCTCGGTAATACTTTTTCCACATCTGTAAAGTTTATTTTTGTAACTTTATTGGTCTCCCCCCGGTGAGTCAGGTAGAGGAAGGGAAGTCATTACAGCTTAGTCCTCCAGCCTGCCAGCCTCCGTCTACACAGCCAGGAGAAAAGTACAGAATGTCGACAGCTATCTCTCATATTTCATCGGGACGCCGTCTTCTCTGGAGACTCCATTTGTGTAGTAAACATCTTAAAAGG
>CM036555.1:19061166-19201166 GCA_020745685.1 Tautogolabrus adspersus
CACACACACACACACACACACACACACACACACTCTCTCTCTCTCTCACACACACACACACACACTGTAGGAAGATGCACAAACTGGTTTGTTAAAGATTAATTCCTCTTATAAGTACAAGAAGTGAAAATCTTTCTTACAGGTTGTCTTTTATTTTTCTTAAACGTTTCTGTGTGAATTCTTTTCTTTCTCATCTGTCCTGTTGGTGTTCTTATTTCTGGACATGGTTCATATTTAAGATGAGCAAAAAGTGAATCACTTGTGCACTAACATGCAAGTTAAAAACAAAACAAAGTTAGCCTTTAAATGTCGAGATAAAGTCTCAAAAATGTCAAAAAAGTTTCTTGATTACATTGAGCTTCATGATCTCTTTCCTCTTTTTCATTAAATGTGAATCATTTAGTTTATTTGTGTTCATGTTTAAGTACAAATGTCCAACTTTAAGAAAATGAAAATGTCCAAATTTAGGTGAAAATCGAACTTTACAAGCCTCCACTTTTCTTAAAAATAGAGATGAAGTTTTATGTTAATGAGGACACAATTTAAACTCTACAAACACACACACACACACACACACACACACACACTGTAGGAAGATGCACAAACAGAATCCAGTGTATTTCAGATTATTTAAAGTATCAAAAGAGAGAGTTTGCTTTAAATGTTGTTTCATTTTTCTTTTTTTCAAACTTTCCCCTGAGTTTCTACATGAATCCTTTTTCTCACCTGTTCCTTTCTTGCTTCCACTTTTGCACATATGTAATATATACAAATATTTAAACTTTAAACAACAAGTGAGAAATCTTCGCACGAATATGCTTTTTTTTTCTGCCAATATGTAAAAAAAATAAAAGCCTCTCCACCCCAGAGTTCTCCTCTTAATAAGTCGACATCAGTTATTGAGACACCTCGTTGAACGAAGGCCAAATAGTGCAGGCGTGCTTCACTCTTCTTCTCTTCTTTCTGTGCGTGCAGACGCTCAGCTCTGCATCAATCTGATGCTCAGATTGCATAAAGGGAGAAAAAGGGAAGGGGGGGTACGAGGGGGGGGGGGTTAGGAACTAATGCAAGTCAGCTAAATAAAATATTACACACCAAAAAAACCACATTCATCACAAGCATGAAATTAAAACAAATCTCGCTGTGTCTCCGTTTATATCCACATTTCTTATTACAGTCTGTGTATTCACTAGATTAAAATTGCCGCTTGATTAATACACAAAACAAGATCAGATTTAATTAACATCAGATTTAATTGAGGCCCTACAATTCTTTTTTTTCTCTTCTTCTTCTCTTCCCCAGTTCAGATAGAGACGATCGCGAGCTTCCTTAATTAAACAAATGTAAATCTACCATTCCCTTTCAAAATAAAATACAAAAAAAAAAAAAAAACAGAGCGAGCCAAATCTCTCCCATTTAAAACAAAATATATTAAAAGTTATTATTATTCCTTTTTATAAAGATTATAATTTGAACACTGAAATAATTTGGGAATAATTTAATTAAAGCGATAATAATGTGGGGATAATAAAGAAGCAGGATTCCTCTATATATTTTGACCCTGTTTGAATAGATCTGGGTGACTGGGGGGGGGGGGGGGGGGGGGGGGGGGGGGGGGGGTTTGGTTTCTATTTGTGCACATCCCAGACAAACCTTCATCTAGATTAACAGAGAGCTCATATCCTGTTTAATGAAATCATATTTGCTCACACCAAAGCCTCTTAAAACCGCTCTATTTACACGGCGTCACAGAGAAGAAGAGCACTTTTTACACTTTCAAAAAGTGTTCACTGTAATGTTTATCAGGCGGCTTTCTGAGCCACTGTTTCACTTGTGTTGTTTTATTTTGGCGTCGCAGTGATGTGAGGCCCCCGGTTTCTTATTTCTTGTTTGCGGGAGTTGATATTCCGCGCGCGTTTAGTTGTGGTATCATGATCAAAACCTGATAGCATTCTGTTATCGCCGTGTTGTATTATTTCTATGGGCCAATATTTTTGGTATTATCAATGTAATCTGGAGTATCTGCAAGGTGTGTGTGTGTGTGTTTACCTCTGTTCTGCTTCGTGGGACTCCATGTTCAAGGCAGGTTTGAGATGGAGGGAGCTGGAGGTGTCCGCTAAGCATGCAGTGCCCTCATGTGGCAGGTGGAGGTACTGCAGGGTGTTTAAAAAAGGAAAAAAAAAGGAGTAGCCTGCATGTTTTGAATGTTTGCACGTCTTATTTGTTTGTTGCTGGGCTGTACGTACGTGTCGTTCTGAGCGTTTCGGGGTCAGATGGGGGAATGTTGCACTCTGCAGACAAAACATGACTCTTATCCTGCTTGATGTGGAGGAGAGGAAGAGGGGGATGGAGGAGGAGGAGGAGGAGGAAGGCTGAGATCTGGTGCTTCGATGGAAGATGCTCAGACTGACTGTGTTCACACAGAGAAGAGTTTAAAACTACTAAAAAAGGTCACAGAGGTCATACTGACGTCTTCTTTTATTATATGCATGCTTGGATCTATGCTGTTATAGGACAGGTGGTGCAATAGTGTAGGAATCAATTCTCAACTCAGAAGCTTAAGAAATGACATTGAACTGGATTATATCAATTACTGTCCATGTCCTCCTTGGATCTTAGGATGCAATAACTCATAAAATCATCACCCAGACTTATTTCAATGCATAGTGAGCCTTTATGGCAGGTATGAAACACTGATACCAATATAGTACCCCCCAACAAAAACACAAAAACCCTGACCTTTACGGTGAAATAATGCAAAAAAAAAACAGTAACCTGAAAGAAAACTAAGTGGTTTCGGAGGCAGTATTTGTTAAATCTAGATCACACACCAACATGTAAAGTCCCAATGAAAGGCTCTTCCTCCAGGTGGGCTATCGTAAACAAGAGTTTTTTAATTTCCTCCTCGGTTCCAGCTCAGAGCCGAAGCTACGTTAGTCTTTGCCGCCGTGACAAAATCCCTTTGAAGAGAAAGGAAATGTTGAGGAGCGTCTTTAAAAATCAAGAACAAGAGAACACATTGATGATGGTGCGTCTATTCGTAGCTTTCACGTTACGTCTGACACTAATAGAACCGCCCACCTGCAGGTAAGAAAGACTTTCTACCGCTGCACGCTACACAGCAGTTGCCAGTCTCGTTTGCGTCTATACATCTTAAAAAGTTCTTTTCTTAATTGTTCAGACACACATACAGTTGTTTAATTGTTTGCTGTAACCGACAAGGAGACGAGAGCAGGTTGTGCTTCTGCAGAATTTAATCAGAGAAAGAAAGCCCACAGAGGAGGAGATAGTGGAGTAACACTGTTAGACGCTCACTAGAACAAACTTATCCTCATCCTGACATCAAATATTGTCAACTCGAGAAAAATCTCTCAGCCTTTAAACTCACGAGTGCCCCAAAACACTGACCGACAGTGACAGGTATCAGGAGCAAACGTTAACTAGATCATTTAAACGTATAAGCACTCATTGAAGCTATGATGATGAATTTCTAGCCCTTCACTTCCCAAACTGCAGCATTATTGATTCAGACACATTACAAATACATGAATCTGTCCCTACTTTTGTAGACTTTTGTCCTGGCAGCGGTGTAAGAGGAAGGATCCTCCCGCTTAATATATGAAAACATCACCGAAATCACATTGTGGCGAGGACTTTGCTGTTTTTTAGAGATTGAAATAATAATGTCCCGTGTGCCGCATAAGAGTCACAACTGCCCAAAACTTATCGTAATAACTATTTCTGTGGATGTCAGGTGATGTAAACATGCGTCCTGTGCTGAAGCTCCACAGAGAGTTCAATGGTGGCCGCTACCTGAGCTCTTGTTGCCCTCCAGGCCTCCATGCCGGTAACGTGACTGAAAGCTAGGAATACTACGTGCTTTCAATATGACCGTCCTGGTCAAGTAAGTTAGGGTTAGCTCCTGAGTGCATGAGATATTAACAAAATAGCAGTGTCAGAATAAAGCTTGCACATTTTAAGGAAAAGTCAGGGTCCTTAAGTTACGAGAGTTTTAGTTTAAAAAAACGTTTAATAAGTAAATATGATGGTTCTAGTATTAAAAGGCTACAACACCATTTTAATACACAGGACAGGATCTGGGCATTTAAAGGTGATTGCATTGTTTTAAGGATTTCTCTTTAACTTCGTGTGTGTGTTCATGTGCGTCCTGGAGGGCTGAGCTGCCTCCTGGCGCCACAGGGATGAAGGCTTCACGCTCGGGTTGACATCACCTGTGCGGGCGCCCTGTGTGGCTTGTTTCTGAATCAGCTTTTTTGTTCTGATTTTCCCCTCCACTTGTGTCTTTTCTAGTACAGGTAGAGGAGGAAGGGGGGGCGGGCGTCGGCCTGCCACACCTCCTACGTGAACCCCTCACCTGGACCTGACCCACAGGGTGTTTATAAGCCTGGTTTTATCTCATTGGCGATAAAGCCGTAATGCTGCGGCTGTGGAATGAAAACAGGTTGGCGACTCCAGACAGGCAGGAGTCGAGGATGTAACGTAACACACGCAGCACAGAACCAGCTGAGTGGTCGATCCAGTGACCTGCATCATCGCCTCCAGAAACCCCCCCACGGGATCCTCTCATGTGGTCTGCTTTATTCATCGTTATTCCAAGTATTTCCTGATCGTGTTCATGTTAGTCTGAGAAAATAAGCTTGGAATAACTTTCTGACACACCTGATTCAAATGATCAGCTCATCAAGAAGCTTGATAATGACCAGTTCATTTGAATCAGGTGTGTTGAAAGAGGGTAACATCTAAAACATGCAGGGCAGTGGGTCCCCAGGACCAGGGTTAAGAAACACTGATCCTAATGTACAACTGGAGCTCTGCAGGGCGGAGAAATAGGAAATGTCCAGTTTTAAAACCACTTACTTTGCTTTTTGATCTCTGATTTTGGTATTTTAATGGAATTTGTTAAAAAAAACAATATCACTACCTTCAGAGGTGGACACCGTCAATCAAAAACGTGACTTTGTTAACCACGAATGAATCCAGTAACAAACACGTTAACAGGGATGTAGATGGCCAAGCTGTGAGGTCCACGTAAGTAAAAAGTTTCACTACAACACTATCGGAGTTTAAGTATCTGACACATTAGTACAGCAAGACACACAACCTTACTGCACAATCGATTACTCAACAATTTTGTGCAATTTTAAGATGTATATTTTCTTTCCTATCGCACTTGTGCTTACCGCACCCTGCTACCACACACACACACACACACACACACACACACTAGTATCTCAGGACATGGAGACACGGTGAAGCCGCGTTGTGTTTACACAGGAACACCACTGAGCCTGAACACTCAACTATTCCAAGCATGTGTTACATTCAAGTGTCGGGGCCATTGTGCGCTGAAGAGCCGCTGTTGTTCCGAGTGACTAATGTAAGAACGACTCGAGCCAAGTGGGCTTAACTCGAAGTAAAACCAAGTTCGCTGAATGCTCGCACACTTGGCAGCGGCGGCTCAGGATTCATCTCGTTTGAATCGAGCAGGAGGAGACACAGCAGATGGAATTGGGAGTGAGTGAGAGAGCGCGAGCGCAGGCCTCTCCTCCACTCTCGTCTCTGCCGTATCATCCATAGGCCCCAAACCGCCGGTTCAATTACCCATCATGCCCTTGACCTTGGAGGTCAGCCTGCTTTGGAGGATGAAGCCTTAGATGTCCGGAGAGAGAAATAGAAAGGGTGGAGAAAAAAAAGAGCGCAGGGAAAGAGGGATTGAGAGTTGGAAAGGGTGAGGTGGAGAGATGGATTGTGGGGAAGGGTGAGGGATAGAGAGAGAGAGATGGAGGGCGAGTGATGGTGTATGTGTGCGTGTTTGAGGGTGAGAGAGAGAGAGGGGAGAGAGAGAGAGGCCTCAGCCCTGCTCTCTCTTATCTCTCCAGCTTGGTGGAGTTTTAAATTATTCATTCCCTGCTGCTCCCGCCGACTTACACATCTCCATCACACGGCTGCCCGCATCCGCCCGGGGAACAGGCGGTCGCCACGGCAACCTTATCGCAGATCGCAGATTTCGGCTCCAGAAATGAAATAAAAGAGGAAATTGGCTGTATTAGCATAAGAGGAGTCAGCCCGGAGTTGAATACACACATCACCCCCCCACCCTCCATCCTCCCACCACCTCAACCTCCCCCTCCCTCCCCCGAAAGCTCACAGCAACACCCCCCCCACCTCCCCCCGCTCCTGCCTCCTCTCCTTATCAGCGCTGTCTGATCGCTGCTCTCCCTTTCTATATTTTTTTTCTAATTCCACTCCCCCCTCTACACCCCATCTCCTCACCCACCACCACCACCTCCACATCCACGGCCGCCACCAACTCGCCCTCAAACTGCACACCGTCCCTCCCTCCCGCCGCCCCCGTCGTCGCTCTTTGTTCCTCCTTGTGCAGAGAGAAGAATGGGGGCGAGCATGGGCGAGGGAGAAAATAGATGTGGTCTCCGTGACCTCTGACTTTTGCAGAGAGGAGTAAACAATAAGCAATAACCTGGGAGATGTGACTCTGGCAGCGCCGCCGCCACTGACTGACAGCCCACTTTATTTCCTGTCCAATAGGGCCTTTTTTCCCCACTCCTCATCATTTTATTATTGGTGTCCGTCTTTCATCCGTGGTCCATTCCACCAGGATCTACCATCTCCATTTTATTGGGGCGAAATTTCTGACACTGACCTTATAAAAAGAAAGGTCTGCGATATTTGTTTGGCTTTCAGGTGAATAGATGTAACTTCCCGGGCAGTGTGAGGCCTCGCAAGAGTAATCACTCTTTTTAAAAAGAAGGCCCGAGTCCACATTTACATCCTCCGTCAATACATAATCTCCCACAGCTATCAGCAGCCCTCCATCAATGTGAAGCCACAAAGGCCGGGCCACAATGCAAACTCTTTAGGAGACACCCATAAATGCGTTTCCCCCCCTTAGCACCCATTCTGCCGCCACTTAACCAGTCGGTAACAAGTCGTCCCCTCTTCCCACCCTCCATTCCTCTTCGCCCTTCCTTCCCTAATTGAAGTTAAACAGCTGAGAAATAGCAACCATGTCCCCCCCAGATGGTTATAAATGTCAACATACTTTCCCACTTAGATTGACACTTCCCTGGGGAAGCGTGCGCCTGCAACTGTGTGTTTGTTATGGTAATCATCTTCCTCCCGCTCACATCTTTTGTGCAAATCAAATCAGTAAGGGGGGCCCAATAAGGCACAATAATAACGCCCACCAGCCCAACGCTAGCTGGTGGCATTCTCCATTATCGTCACCATCATTGTGGCAACTTAGTTAAATGTTATTTTTAAAAAGACGGCTGTGTTTTTTCTGTAGGTCCCCAGAGATAAAAAAAATGTTTTTAAAAAGGCATGACTGAATCGATGAGGGATTAACAGAAGCTTCCACTTTGTTCACTCAGCCTCCCCCTCACTTTCCGACTTGTCTTTTCTCTTTTGTTGATCTGCGGATGCTACAAAACTCTTCAAGCTTCATCAGAGTCTTTTTGGCGAAGATCCCACGTGGCCAAGCTTTGACCTTTTCTCTCGAATCCTATGCAGTCTGTCTGAGAGCACGCTGACCACGTCACAAATGTGCAGACAAAAGTCCAAAGTTTGGGGTTAAAGTTTTACAAACGGGTGGGTGCAGTTATTTTGGGTTGGCCGCCAGACGTTTGTGCAAGGAATATTGATAATATTCCAGATCTTTACGCTATAATAATTTTTATAATTTTACTGTAGACCAACAATAAAAATCTTATTTAGCACCAACTGTAAATATAAACCTTACCACTGAATGCTTCTCTAAAAACTTCTGATTTTCATAAGTGAGCTTTGCAGCTTTAAGTGAAATAATAGAGAGGGGCAAAATGTCACTTTTTTCTTACGTTAACTCCTTTAAAGTTATAATTTAACATTTTCTTTTAGTTATAAATTCCGTCTGAAAAAACTGCAGTCTCATACAATAGTAGAGGCCAGATTCAGAACCTTTTCTTGGTGCAGTACGAAAGGATTCTGAAACGACTGCAGTTGAGGGATATTGTGAAACATTACGTTTAAAGCTCCTGTGAGGATTTTTTTGGTTTGTCTTCATTTCGGCACCTCTTAGAGACAAAGTGAAACTTGTTATCTCTTTGCTGATCCTGTCATTTAATAATGTTTTTATCACTCGCTGGGAATCTTTGAAGTGTGTTCCTGCAGCGTAACGTTCACTTCTTCGCCTGACACCTACCCCCTGACAGCTGTTACAGACATTACAAATTATTTTATAGAAATAATCAACTCTGTCGCTGATTGTCTTGTTAGCTACGCACAGTCATAATGAGGAACCAGAATCAATTTCAGTCTGTTTCATTATCAATTAAAAACTCCTTACGGAAGCTTTAAGCTAATAAATCTACCCTAGTCGATACTACATCAGCCTTTCTAACATGCTAACCTCCGTATGGCAGATGGCTGCTCTTAGATATTGACGAGGATGGATCTAAATTGGCTGGCAATCACTTTGCATAGGTATAGGTAAAGACAGTAAATGAGAGCAACCTTCTTTGGTATTAGTATGATCATTTGATATGATGTATCCTTAAGAAGACAATGATGGATTCAGTAGCGACAATACCACTCTGGTCTTCCTTGTGCCTAAGAATTATCTGCGTTTTGTAACATATCATGAGCTCATTTTGATGAATATTTGTGCTCTGAGAGTTTTGGCCATTAAAAAACACACTCATTTAATCAGGATTGACTTTGCTGATGCTTCTATCTGGATTAAAGACAGGCCAAAAATGGCAAACCATTACGTCACGGTGTCTCATTGGAACTAATCAGAAGCAAAGGAGTCCAATCTGATATATGTCTACCTCTCCTATAGGCTTCTGTCCCATCACATTGGATGAGAAAACGTGGAGGAAGAGGATGTAACACAGTAGCAGAGCTTCATCACACTGTGACCATCCATCTCTTCCGTCTTTACAACAAGCCAAAATGAACAGACACGGGCTGATTGTATCGGCTTAGGGCTTCTTTGGATGGCGGTCTTTAGTTCAAACGAAAAGGAACTACAGGAGACACAATTAGACTTTTCATCTTTCAGTATAAGTCCAAAACTCTGCTAGCAAAGATGTCAAACGACAAGAAGTCATTCCTTTCTCATGGTGCGACCCAAACGTTTCTATTCTACCCCCCTTTTTATTCATCCATTCATCTGTTTCATTGCAAGCGCCTTAATATCGGAACAATCCCGATTGCTTCTCGGGGGCGTTATATTCTGAAAGGCTTCTTTTCCTTTAGTCCTGCTCTCTAATTCCTGAAGCCCTCCTCCTGTGTTTCCCCACTTTGTAGCAACGGGCCTGTTTATTCCCCAAGCTCTTAATCTGTTTTAAGTGGTGAATACTTTGGAACAGTGAAGAAAAAGGCCTTAACATGAAGACAACCCAGGCATCCTGCGCCATGCAGCTATCCTTGGTGGTCTTCTAAAGCTCCCCTCTCCCTCTGTATCTCCATGTGATTGTGCCTGGTATGGTTGGAGGCTCATCGCAGCCTACATGTGATTTCACATGGGCTACAGAGACACTTAGTGCCTGTGGCTCTGTCCCTCCCACACACAGTCTGCTAGGAAGAGCTGTGCCGCTCACAATCCCATGTGTAGGTTTGCTGAGAAGCGCCTGTAGTGATGTCAGTACGTCTGTGTTTGTGAGAAAGAGAGAGTGTGTACTCACTTGTAAAGTGCGCGTGTGCGAGTTGGATGCCAAGACCACACATCCAGTAATGTTTTAGTTGAATCACACACAGAAATACACAGGTTGTCAGCCAGAGGTTTAGTAATACTAAGTGACAGGGTGAGACGGGAGACAATGATGATCCCTCATCGCCTAAAATGGATCGGTGCTGCCCCCCCTTCCCCGGTCCAACCCCTCCGTCCCACGCTTGTCCCCACTCCCTGGCCCTGAGCAGATAACTGCGGCGAGACCTCAAGCGGGACGGGGAACGAATCCCAGAGGTGCGTCCCGTATAAGCGCAGCTCTCTTTCGGCTGAGGGAGTGTGGGCGCAGAGGGGCTGATACCCCAGTGGTTTGTGGGTAGCGGCGTCACACTCGGTTCCAGCCCTTGGGGGTCGAGGCACAAGAGGACGCTGTCTTCTCTTGTCCGCTCGGACAGCGTTGGTCACAGTGGATTTCCAGAGCAGGCTGAAGGAGCCGTGAACATTCCCACACTGTGTTAAGGAGTGCGGGACGGCAGCCATATGTAGTCCTGTTTGGACAGGCGTCAGTGTGCGGTGGGCTGCTGATATGGACATCGGAACAAAGGGGATTGAGACAAGTGTCAGCAACAACAACAACTACAGCCCAGCTTGTGTTTGATTTGATGTGGTTTGCTTCGGGCCAAAGCAAGTGCTTTTATTCTAACAGCATCGAGGAACAAAGCCCAACCGAGATGTCAGATGGAAAGTTTCTGCTGAAACAAGAAAATCAAAACCCACAGGGGTACTTTTGATTGAAGTTATGAATGCTGAACAATTCTGGGCCAGTTCTCAACGTCTTTGAATTTGACCAGTTTTATCAGCTAAATCAAAAAAAACTTACTGACCCAGTGATACTTTTGCCCAAAAAGAACAGATAAAATGTGAACTTTGCCTTCAAAGATTCACATAAAAACCCAATCTGACCATGTTGTGTCCTTTACAGACTCTAGAGTGTGTTGAAAGTACAACACAACACCAGGCCTGGGCTCCTGAAAGGCCCAGTGAATGGTCCCTCCCAGGATATGATTTAAATCAAGGTATGCACATTCGATCAGCTGTGTTAGCGCTAGCCTCCTAGCTAACATTAGCTCCCTCTGGGCCGGCTTAACATTGGTAACATTACAAAAAAAGGTAATTTTAAGAAGAGGGGTTTACATTTTGAAACAGGGTACATCTTACTCAAGCAAGAAAATGTGTGTTTTTGTTGCTTTCAGAGGTCATCAGTTCAGTTCAGTTCAGTTTATTGCCATTTGAGGCATAAAAACCACATTGGAAAACATGTGCAAGAGGTAGACAGTACAATGTGACAAAGACACAGGACAGTAAACAACACTAATCGTGAGTATTTAGGTGTAAAATGAAATGTGGTCATTGGTGCTTATAATTAGGATGACCATGTGTATGCTAACCTCCATGGGCCTTCTCGATGCGACTGGGCCCCAGAAAGCTTTTCCCTTTATCCCCCCACATGGGCGGCCTTGTATGACACCAAGCTGACCTGTTGTTGTCCTTTAAATGGCTGGTGTACTGAATGAAGTACATTTACTGCACATCATTTAAGACTAAAAAGGACACTGATAAACCACAGACAAAGTTTCATCAGTGCCTTCAGTTCTTTGCTTATTACAATAAATCGAGAGTATACAATAACAGATGTTTATTAGTAACATATGTACCGTTTGATGATATAAAAACCAACGTGTGTGTGTTCATTGTTGTTCGTGAGGGCCTGAGTGTTGTAACAAACAAGCAAGCAGAGCCCATAAATCGTGGCACTATCAGTGGTCCGGTCTTGGCCACCCTTGTGTTCTTTTATTGAATGTTATTGTCACTGGACGGCCCCTTGGTAGATATTTCCTGGTAAGAAATCAAGATTAAGGCTGAGGGTTTGGGAGAGGAGGAGGCTGAGGAGAGGAGAGGAGAGGAGACAAGGAGGATGGAGAGGGAACAATGACTGATGGACATTGGAGGAGAGGGGAAGAAGAGGGGATAAGAGCTGGAGTGGGTGGACCACTGGCACCGCTTTAAAGCTCCGGCAAAGAGTGAGTGGTGATATTCAACTTAAAGTGAAAACTGTAGGTGTGAGAAGAGATGTGATGTGGATTTAGGATCATCCCACGATGAGGGATGGAGACAATCTCGCTATCGCTCACTGCGATGGCTCAGATGAGGGTGTTATTTTTTCCTTTCTCATTGAGGAAAGTGTAGGAGTAAGAAAACACAGCAGAGATCAAAATATAAAAACTTCTATGAGAGACATTTAACAAGGGGGAAATTACAAGAGATATCAACTTATTTTGGTAGTGATGTAATGTGTGGTAGTTGGTATGTGACAAAGTGAGAATTCAGTGGGTGCACTTCTTAGTCAAAATTCTCTTGGTGGAATTTCTTTCAAGTTGTGACTGTTGTGCATTTGTTTTGTTTCAGATGTCTACTCATGAGGTTTGGATGCGAGTGGTTTCATGAGAACAAAATCAGAACAAGAGCATGTATTCAACAGGGGTGTACTTGAGTCAAAGTAACCTCCTACAATAGTTGGTATAATTTTGAATAACAGTTATGCTTGTTTTCAGTACCAATCTGACTCACAGGTTTCCCTTTGGTCTGTTTTAAAGTCAATTCTAGGGGGGTACTTTGCCCATGTAACCTTGAGTATTAGTTTCAAAGTAGCCTTTAGCATCTATATCAAGTTAACCTTTTGAATCGGTTTCATGGTAGTCATTTCTTTATACCCTTAAGTGACACTTTTACTGAACATCTTTAATTTGTTTTGAGATAAATGGACGTCTCAGTGTACCCTTACAAGGGTCTTCCAAGGTAACATCAAGTACCCATTTAAATAGGCTACCCATTGGTGCAATTAAAGGGTAGCATACTTAAATGAGTGCTTAACATTTACTTAAAAAAGTAAATGTTTGTGAGACCCATCAATTGCCAAAGACTGCCACCCTAAGCGCACTTTCAATCCTTTTCCCAAACTACCTGACCTTCCACCTCATGGATGAACTTATGTGAATGTATTACTTTGAGTTGGCGTATTTTTGCACACACGTCAAAGACAAATGTCTGCCTTTGACAAAGTATGTCCTATTCTATTCCTATAACCCATGAATTTTGACTTTATTTTACTACTTTTTCTTGTAGTAAACCATAAATCTGAGTCCTCAATTTGTTGTTAACTCTCTGAAACGCTTCTGATCCAGTGTTACAAGGCTTCCTTTGAATAAATCTGCCTTCATACGCCCTCACTGTCTTTTCTCTGTACCTTTCCATATACTCAATGTAATTCATTTGTTAGAAAACCCAAGTGCATCTACGCGTAGGCGTGATTTGTTGGACTTCCCTGTGGCCTCTCTCTCCTTGCCTTTAATTGGTGTGGGGATCACAGGGCGGCAGGGACAGAATGGACTCCAGAGATTGTGGTTCCACCGCTGCTTCCCAAACTGGCTTTTCTCCCCATGCGCCCGCTCGCCAAGCACTCCCAAATTCCCCCATTTGCCACCCTCTCACCCCACACCTCGCCTTGGTAATGGAATCAAAAACAAGTGCTCTTTCCTGCAAAGATAGATACTCATTTCCAAGAGGAGGCTGGGTTGGCTCTGATGCTATTTAGTGGGCAGTTGTGAAGCGTGGGGTAGTTTGGAATTGGTGGAAAAAGCCAATACACCCTCACTTGAATGTTGTCTAACTCTCAAGTCCATCTCTCTCTTTACTTCTCCACTTGTATCCTCACCTTGCCTTTTGCTTTCCTATTCTTGTCCACCAGCTTCCTTCTCACATCTTTCTCTGGCTTCTTCCCTTCCCTTTTCCTTTCCACAGACGTCCGGGCCTTTCTGTTCTTTCCAATGGTTTTATTTAGTTTTCTTATTGCTGGCCTTTATTCCTTTCCACAAAAGTCAAATCTTTCCTTTCTACCCACCTCTTTTTCTTTGTTTCTTTTTTTTGCCCAACCATCAACTTTCTCTTTTCCCACCCGTTTCCTTTCCTTCTTTCCTTTCTTTCCCTCTTTCTGCTGGCTTCCTTTACTCCTCTCCTAATCTCAGCCGAGCACTGGGAGCAGATAAGGCTTATTTAGTGTTTGAAGTTTCCCCCTCCGTCCTACTGGCACTAGAACATCTCCTACCAGGCCAAGATAGATGAGGACAGTAGATACATAGCAGGGAGCTTTTTGTGCATCGAGGATTTGATCTCATCCTGATCCCAAACACAGAAACACACACTCTTACTCGGAGCCATATACACTCCGATCAGTCACACACTACTTTTGGCCTGCCGGGTAGTCAAGGTGAAGAGCACGAGTAGTTTTCCTGAATATTTATAACAGAAATGATCAATAGGACAGAGGCTGTCTTACGCAAAATCCTAGCAAGAATTGATTTTGGTGACATTATTGATCAGATCATTTCAATCACAAGGATGTTATTATTAGTAGTGATGTCAGCCCCTGTCTTTGCCATATTGGAGTAGAAAGAAGTATGAACATGGTCTAAATAAATAATATTTCAATAAAAGAAACACCAGTTTGCTGATTTTAGCGATAAAGGCTTGAGTTTGTAATTCTCAAAAACATGCAACCCTATGTTGACCCCATCCAGGTTTAAGATGCACACAGAGGAGGAAATCAGCAGCTGCTCTGGTTATTGTGATTAGAGCAGTGCTTTAGCGATTTGGCAAGATGCTCTGGTGATAAACAAGTGATTATGTACATGATCCACTCCAGCCAACCCCACTCCATCATCCCCCGTCAACCCGAAAAAGCCAACATGTCGGATCTGTGTGTCTGAGTCTCCGATTTGATGGTGCGATTCAACCGAGGCTCTGGAGAGAGTCTACCTCGGGGAGGTCTACACCGGATAAGCATTTAAAAACACTAATCTCCCAATCATGAACGCTCGTAGATAACCGTCTGCTTGGGCCGTGATCAACTTGGAGATTATGGATGTGATCTGGATCTGATCACTCCTGGTGATATGAGAGGGGGGTTTGGAATAGATTTGGATGGTTCTGCTGCAAAACTGAAAATATCAAGCTTGGAGAGAAAGTCTGAGTCAGAGAACTCTGTTCCATCCAAAGTTACTACGATCTGTGTGACACAACTTGTGTGTTACTGCTTGGAAACTCCTGCAGAGGGTGATTCACAAAAATGACAGCTGACAGGGGGATGTGTTAAAGCTTAAAAAGCATTGCTGACCACCATCGGAGGTTGAGGGACTGTGTTGTCCCTCAACCCCCACCCTACGCCCAGCCACCACCATCGGACTGTGTCGTCCCCCCAACCACCGCCGTCCTCATTCATGCTCCGACCTCCACCTCAGTGGCAAGGAAGTGTGGACAACAGGAACGCGAGGAATACAAAGGAGAAATCCTTCCTGCGTCTTATCCCATATGCTCTTTTTTGTAAAGCGTCTCAAGTTATGAATTGGCGCTATACAAATAATGATCAATTGATGGATTGATTGATTTGGTTCCACGCATGGGCCGCAACCTAACCATTAGGCCATCTGTGCCAAAAGTTGCATTTGGTTTTTTGTTTTTTTTCAAAGGTTTATGTTTTGGGCTTTTTCTGCCTTTATTTTAGAGATGGAACAGTCGATAGAGTTGGAAATCGGGGAGAGAGAGAGAGAGGGGAATGACAGACGGGAAAGGAGCTACAGGTCGGATTTGAACCCGGGCCGCCCACTTGAAGAACTTTGCCTCTGTACATGATGCACACGCACAAACTACGAGGCTTACAGCGCAGAGAAAAGTTGCACCTGTTTTAAACTTAGGGAAACTAAAGGAGTTTAAATGAATCCAGAAACTTTTTCTTATACTTCACATTTGTTATCATTTAGGATTTATGTCAAAGAAGACTGCCCTCTTTATGAAACTTATATTAAAGGAGCAGGGAAATATGGTGTAGTACAGGAAGGATGTTTAACCACCAATAGGACAAAAATCTGTTATTTTTTGGAAAAAGCATGAATCGTTGCTTTTCCTTTGCAAAATGACCTCCGTTGGATGTAATTTAGTTTGCTCTATGCTCTGATTTATGCCATAAAGCTTCATGTCAGCTGGAGAAATTGATTTTAGGTTGTTTTTTTTTCTCCACTGCATGCTTGATTCTGACATTTCTCAGCCTGTCTTCTTTGCCATGAGGTCATGCTGTACCGCAGCTCTGATCGGTATAGTGGATACAGGCTCCTTGTTTTGGTTGGGCCTCAGGTAGGCTCCAACCACGCTAAAGGCCTTTCTCATCTTTCTACCTGAGCGTGGCGTGACCGCGAACACAGACAAAACACCAAATCCAAAGCTGATCGACATCAAAGCTAGCGCTCCTCTATCCTCTCTCTGTTCTCGCTCTTTTCACACGAACCCGGCTTCAGCCGACTGTTTCCTCGTCCTTTCCCTGACCTTGCAGCTCTTCTTTTTTATCCGCTGATTATCAACGGCCGTGGCTGTTTTACACCCCCCCCCCCCCCCCCCATCCTCTTTCTCTTTGCTCATCCCACTTTTTTCTCAGTGTGTGGGCTGCTGCTCAACAGGAGGTCGTCCACAGGTAAGTCTGACGAGCGGCTTGGATGCTAATACTCAGAAAAGTAAAAAAGGGAAAATAGGATTAGGGTTTGGAGTTAAGGGGGTCTACGAACATCGCCATCATCATCATCGGAGCCTTAATCAAGCCCAGTTACATCTCAAACCAGCCTTGAATGTTTGCCGCTCGTAATAATGTGCACCTTCTGTCTAATTTGGCCATTATTCAGGCCTGTCAGACTGCAATTATTTAGAGCTTATCTCCCTCGCACACGAAATGACGCATTTGTCACGCTTTTGCTCCACGCACAAACACACAAAAACGCACACACACACACACACACACACACAGGGCAAGCTTTAGAAATTCCATTGATGACTGCCAGTGATAGGACCTGGTTTCACCCCCCCTCCCCTTCCAGCACACCTCCCACATCCTCGTCATTACTGCATTGATTACCTTGCTTGGCTTATCATCTACACATATTCAATCTCATCAGGAGAAGCCACACACATGCACGCACGCTCCGCATTGTTTACGCTGCAGATGGAGATTGCATTGTTGTTTATCCCCCCCGAGTTTGTTTATTCTATCGGCTGATTTGTGTTTAGTAATGTCACCCCCCCTCCCCTCTAGACTTGGAGCAAAAGCAAGTGGAGGAAAGGGAGGGGGGGGGGGGGAGGTAAGAGAAAAGAAACACAATCTCTGCATTCAGATTGGCTGAGAATAGGATGCATGATATTGGGTTTCTATGATCTTTTTGTGAGCCGTAATTTGATGCCACGCAAAGTGTTTAGCGGAACAAATATAGAAACATTGTTAAATTATATCATAAATTAGTGATCAGGAGGAAGCAGGGACGGAGATGTGTGTGTGTTTACTGCACTGATTGGGTTACATTCGCCATAACAAGACCAATGTTCCACATAGCACTATGTTTTTTTTCTGACATCCCAATTTAGTTAGTGCTATTTGGAGAACAAACCAGCCATGAAATGCACAATAAAAGTTAGAGTAATGATGTTTTTAGGCAATAAAGCCAATGGATGTGGCTGCTATTAAAGCGCTGCAGAATCATTCTTATCAACGCGGGAAATGCTACATTTTCCGAGGATGAGGAAATGAGGCGGTGAGTAAAACTAGCCATCAGATAGTGCGCCTCCTTAATTCTCTCATCCCCTGTTAAATAATATCATTATCATTGCTTAATGACGATGGTGCAGCAGTGCTTATGGAATAAGCCGATTAGGACGGAGACAAACAGCAAGGGGCCAGGAAGCCCGGCGAGGCCATTTACCACTTCATACAGGACAAATGAGTGTGTCCCCACCATCTTTCCTCCTCTCATACCCTTTTTCAATCTCACGCACACTTCCATCTATTTCATTTCTTCCTTTTTTTTTAACACCAGGTCAAAATGAAGTATTTGATTTCCTCTCCTCCCTCCTTCCCTCTCTCCGTTCTCTTCCACCTCCCTCCTCCTCCACCGCCGCCCCTTCTCCTTTGTGGGAAGGTAATCGTAGATGCAAAGGGAAGGGGGCCGCGGGGCTCTTATCAGCCCATAACATCTGTTGGCGTGTCAGGTGATGAGATGGAGCGCTCGCGGCCTGCCGGCGGCCTGGACGGCTCCTTTAATGCAGAGAGGGGAGTGTGCAAACAAACAGCGCCTGATAGGGTCTATGCTTGTCACAATCGCTCAGGACCGTGATCTATCTTCCCCCTGCCTTTTTCGCTCGCTTTCTTTCCTGCTCTCTGCCTCTCTGTCTCCATCTTCCCCTCTCCGGCTTGAGTGTTCTTCTTCACTTTCCCCAAAGACCTCTTTCTCTCACTCCTCTGTGCCACCCTGGTTTTATTTTAAATGCTCTATCCTATGATTATTTCCTTTATTTAGCCTCTTATTCAGGAAGTGTGGATATGGAGAGCTCTGAGGGGGGTGTGCACTATTATAAAGCAGGTGCCAAACAACAGCAAATATTGTTACTACAGTAATGTGAATCATCCTGGGAAGATATTTAATCGATTCACATTACCAAATGTACAATACAAGCACGACTAACTCAGTGTTCCTGGTTTGAAAATCATTTAAACTTCAAGTTTGAAAACATCATTTTCTAATTGATAGGCAGGATAAAAAGACAATAGATATTTAAATTCCTACCCTCAAGGCTGTAAGGCCACACTTCAAGGTAAAACATCGTATTTGAAAACCTGTCAGCTTACAGATAACATTAGTTCCCACCCACCTGCTTCCTAACATTACCATTCGATACGGTCACATGACAAGATGGGAAAAGTGTGATTCTGAAAAACACATCTGTGGATTTACAAATACTCCACATGTATGCAAAAAGTACTGCATCAACATATAGATTAAATACTTCACAGTAAAGCAGATATATCTTACCTTATAATGGAAATGGTGACACACAGCTATAGGTAACAGCTGCCTGCCAGCCGTCGCCAATGTTAGCCCACGGAAAACAACTTTGGCCATGATGCTGATTTATGATATGAATGTAAGTCATGCACACA
This sequence comes from Tautogolabrus adspersus, assembly GCA_020745685.1. Lineage (NCBI taxonomy): Eukaryota > Metazoa > Chordata > Actinopteri > Labriformes > Labridae > Tautogolabrus > Tautogolabrus adspersus. The sequence continues at coordinate 19,079,943 of CM036555.1, forward strand.
TTCCTCATCTTGATCCTTCTCATTAACCTCCATGTGTACACTCTAGATGTTCTTCACTATAGTGTTGTAGTCAAGACCACACTAACTGAGAACAAGACATACCCAAGACCAGAGTGCTCCGAGACCGAGACAAGACCAAGACTAAGACCATAATTATTGACAAATCCTCAACTTGTGTGCAGCGGGCCTGTCACTCACTTAAGACCATGAAGGTTGCGGCTGTAACGAGGGGATCAAATTCTCATCATGAATGAATTGAAATTATTTGTTGTTTTAGAAAGCTGTTTCTGTCTTCTCATCACAGTAATGACGTGGAAAAACAGCTGATCAGTGGTGGTCTTGATTTTAAAATCTGGAATCTGCCCAGACTGAGACCGAGACAAGACTGAGTAAAAATGATCTTGATTCCGAGAGCGTAACAGAGACCGAGACCTTTAAAAAGTGGTCTTGAGACCGGGCTTGAGACCAAGACACATTTCGAGTACTACAACACTACTTCACTTTGTAAGCAGACGTTTTGCTTGAATTAAAAATGTGTCATCATTGTCAGAAATGTTCTTCCCTTTTTCACATTTCTAAGTGACAGTAAAAGTAAAACGCTGCACTGAAAGCTAAGTAGCTTTAGCACTGAACAATGTAAAGAACGTATTGCATTTCATTTGATCAACTCGACACTAGAAGAAACACCTTGACTAGTGTGTGCTGGAGGTACGCATGATTTCAAACACATGAAATCAGACTTAAAGAGATAAGAACCAATCAGACAGCACAACAAGCTTTAGAGGTCAAAGGAATATCAGATTCAAAAAAGACTGATGTCTGTTACTTTTTACTCCAGGAATACTTAGTGACAGGAGAGTGGCTCAGCCTTTTTCAGAGGAATCATAAGACCCCCACTATCGCTCACATGTTTGTTCATGATTATGGATGTGTGCACAGGGCTGATCAGGTTTTTGGAATGCTTTTATGGAGCCTGCACACAGAGAGGAAAGGGAAGTGGATGTCTGACAGTGAGATGTCGTAGATAAGATGGTCAGTGGGTCTATCAGTGCAGACTTACAGTATTCTGTTATCAGGAGCCATGCGAGCTCAAAGAACATTTTTGGGGCCTTATCAACATGCTCATTTCCACAATCATCAGCAGCATCAACAGCACCACCATTATCATCATCATCCATCATCATCACTGTCTTTATTAACAGTTCGGGCATTGTTATGAAGAAAACCATCAGGGTAATTATCATCATTATGAAGGTTGTTCATTTTTTCAATCATTTACTCGATCTGCTGAATTCAGCGGCACAGAAACCAAAACTTCAGGACTGAGCCATGAGGGGGTCAGAGACATCAAAAGTGACTTTTGCAAAGAAGGTCAAAACTAAAGCATGTTAGATTAGGAAAGAAATGACAAAGTCTTCAACTTTGGGAGGGAGGTTACGTATTTGCTGCTGTGTTGTTTGTCTGCAGGGTAAGAGGAAAAGTCTGGTGGAAATATTTCTTCAGCTCAGGAAAATTAGAATAAAGTCAGACTGGTTTTAGGTCACGAAAGAGAATTGAAAGCAAATATGAGGTATTTTTTGTGTTTTATTTTTCTCTTAGGTCTGCACGATGTCAGACAAATATGTGATGAATTTGTTCAATTTTGTAATAATGACATGAACTGCAGTGTTTACCACTGTTGCCTCACAGCGATGAAGGTTCCTGTTTTGAATCCCCAACCAGGTACCTCTTCTTCCTCCCACAGTCCAAAGACATACTTGTTGGGTTAAATGGTGACTCTACATTTCCCGTAGGTGTGAATGTGAGTCTGTTTCTGTATGTCAGCCCTGTGATCGACTGGCGAACAGTCCAGGGTGTAACCCCGCCTCTCGCCCAATGACAGCTGGGATCGTTAGGCCTTACATTAAGATTCTTGGTACCACCATGGGGGCACGCGCCACAGTTTGGGAATACATCAGCAGTGTATATATCAGCACATTTTCACTTTATTATGAGTATGTTCTCAACATGCCAGATATTGGATCGCAGAGTAGCATGCACATCTTTTCCTTAGTCCGTGATGGATGAATTATTGTCAACAAATATGAAGTACTATTCTCACACTGAGCCATGCTGTATTTAATTCAAGTTAAGAGGAATTTAAATAAATACCAACTTTAACCCGGGCACACAGAGGCCCTCTGCCTTCCATCTGCCTGGAATCAAACAGGATTTATCCTCACGTCTGACCGCTTTGCTGGGACTACGTCAGCCCCTGTGCTGGACTGTGCAGCTCCGTCTGAAGCTACACAACTATAATGTCATTGTCAGATGGCTTGTGGCAGCAGGATCAATAGTTAGTAATTCCTTGTCTGGGGGTCTGAGAGTCCTCACCCCGCTCTCTCTGTCTGTCCCCCCCCCCCCAAGCTAGAATGTCCTCTAATGGAGCAGGCCAGATCTAATCACTGCAGTAATTGAAGTTTACTTTGAAGCTTTCAATCTGGGAGAATATTTAAAGACAAAGCCAGCATGAAACACTATCTACTGTCCCAGGCCTGATGCGATCTGGATCTAGTGGCCTCTTCAATAATAGATGAGCGTCTCAAACATACTTTTATCCCTTCCTTTCTTCACGTCCGTGCATTAGATTTGACTTAATTCAGGAGTCAAGGGTCTGACCACTGAGAGCTCTTTCAAGGCCAAAGCTAATGTAGATAGTGAAGTTTGTGTGATTAATGCTTCTTCAGAACCTCAGTCTGTCAGGCTCATGGTAAAGTGGCAGAATGGTAAGTTATGACAGCATTTAGAAATATATTTGACTTGTTCATGGTCGGTGAGGAGGTTGCTGTTGCTTGGTTTCTTACCGAAGAAATAAAATACAAAGAAAATATTTTGGAAAAAGCAAAAAGATCCCTCAATATGTTCTCAAATCATTCACAATTGTAGATATTGGTCTAACCAAGCTTGATTCAATCAATGCAAACATCATGACAATAACTCGACAAAGAGCTGAAGATAGAAAGCATTAGAGTACGAGCTCTGCAGAGCAGATACTGCAGAATAGAGATTATGTACTTCAGCCCAAAAATAATTAGATTCTGAGCCATCAGGTGGATGTTGGGATGCAGGTGTAGTGTATGAAGTGCATCATAAACAGCAGCAGCTGCAGTATCAGTAAGTTGATGTCACAATAGTTTGCAAAAAGCCACACACCTGCAGCAAAACAACTCATCATATAACACTTTAATAGCACTGTTTAAACAGATCTGAACATCTGAAGAGCTGCAAGCTGCAAAGCCAACAACCCATCAAAAGTAAGCATACAGCAAGTTTAGCAACACAACTGCTGGTAGTAGTGTGCAGCAGCATCACAATGAAAAGCAGCAAGCAGTGAGACAGCAAGCAACAGACAAGAAAAGGCAGCAATCTATACTAAAAAAACATATCGCCCATAACACTCATGTGTCTGCATGTATCATAAATAATCAGTCTGAAGTCAGAACATCACAACACATCAACTGCACAAGGAGTAACATGCAAGCTAGCGCACCTCATAAATAAACAGCAGCGTCAGAACAGTCATAGCCACTAAACCACTAAAGCGAAGCAAAGCAAACAGCACAAACATATATAAGAAAAGAGAAACACTTACTTTGTGAAGAGAAGCAGTGATGTTTCCCCGTCATCCTGACCCCAAGCTTGAATGTGAGACTGGCCAGTGGTATGTAGCATTTAAAAACAACTGAGCATATGGCGACAAGTTAAATGCTGGAAATGAGTGTGTATGCGTGTAAAGGGTAGAAGAAGGGTAAACTATGGACATGGAGCATTGATGCTGAGGCTGCATCCAAAAATCTAGCCTAAAACAACCCAAAACACAAGTCCACAAACTGCTGCACATTATAGTCAACAAGTGGAGGACTCATATCCATGCAAGTCAAAGGTTTGAAAGCCTTATAATGCACACACAAGGTTAATCTAGAGGGAACAAGAACTACAAAAAGAGCCTCAAGTTTAGATGATAAATAAATAGCAATCAGACCCCATAAACAAACAGCAGCATCACATATTAATAGCTTTTAGAAACCACACAAACAGCAGGTAAGCAGCAGCAAGCAAACAGCAGAGTTTAAAGAAACTTACCTTGTGAAGAGAAGCAGCGATGTAACTCTGGCTTCTTCTGGTGTTTTGGCCCCAAAGCATGAGTTTGAGGCCAATATTTGAAGTATGTTAGCATCACATGACCACTAGCACACAGCTATGAGCTCATGTTTGGAAGTGCCTATGAGTGTAGCTGAGTGGAGTCTGAGCATTGAAGCTAATGCTACAAACATAAAGCTAGCATAATATGGCCCACAACAGAAGGCCACTACCTCCATGCAAGTCAGAGATTTGAAAGCCTTATAATGCACACAGCAAATAGTGGTGATGCAAATATTGAACATAGCTGGTGAATCACCCTCAAAGCAGATATTGGCAGCCATAAGCAGATCTGTGAGACATCAGCCATACAACTACCAAAGTCTGGGCAGTTTCATGACACGCTTGCATTGATCAAACATAGCAAAAGAGCAGACAGACAAACAATATGTGCAGAAGGATACAGCACTTACATTGACAAAGTGAAGTAGTGTTCTTTGATAAAAGCATTGAGGAAGAACAGATTAAATAAGTCAAACTAAATAATTAAACAAAAAAGCTGAAGAGAATCAAACAAAGCTACACCTGCAACAACCATTTGATAATGCAGCAAGCTAGCAGGCAACCACCAGAACAAGAGAATCAATCTGCTAAGAAAAGCATTGAAAAGCATGAGTTTGAGGCCAACATTTGAAGTAGTATGTTAGCATCACATGGCCACTAGCACACAGCTATGAGCTCATGAATGTAAAAGAGTGTATGTAAGTGTAGCTGAGTGGAGTCTGAGCATTGATGCTAATGCTACAAACATAAAGCTAGCATAATACCAACAGAAGGCCACAACCGCTATGCAAGTCAAAGGCTTGAAGGCCCAATAAGGCGCACAACAACCAAGTACAAAACAATTACTGCGAATAAAGCAAGGAAAGCAGCATACGAATCAGCTATATGAAGCCAACACCAAATGTCATACACAACAATCAGCAACCAAGCAAACCAACAGCAACTTAAGAGAGACAAGACATGAACTCCAAACAGAAATGTTAGCTTAAACAGCTCCTACCTTGTTGAAGAGAAACATTTGTTTCAGGGGAGTATGTGGATCTTTTGGGGTCCAAACAGCCAACAACTTGTGATGTGTTAAAGATTCTGTAGAAATGTCCTAAAATAAGTCCTAAAGAAGAAGAAGAAGAGTCAACATCTTTCATCTATTGGTGACTTGTTGGCTAGCAAGCTTACATGACACATAGCATCAGCATTTTAAGTATTAAATATTTTCCCTCCAAAATTGGAGCTAACCAGGCAGGTAGGCTCGATGCAAGCAGGAAGCAAACCAGTGGGAGGGGCTACTGCAGTTTAAAAAAGACTGCCTGGTTGCAGAAAGGGTGCGTTCAAGATAGCTGCAGCACATTGAGTTTGTCTTGTGAATTCAGTCGCACACTCCATTCAGTTTTTGTTAACATTAAAGGTGATGAACATAACTTTTGTTTGGCTTTCATCCAGTAGTCTAACTATATTTACCATTTCTTAATGCCAAAAGCAAAAAAGACCAAAACCAGACAGGTAAGCTTCATGAGAGCCAGGGCTGCGTTCAGCCTCAGCCAAACGCTGCAAAACCTTCATTTTAAAGGACGCAGTTCTACATTTCAAACCCTGTGAGGAGGAATATTGAGGACACTAGTGCATTGTCACATTAATATTTGTATCATTGTGAATGAGTTGTAAAAATGTAAAATTTAACGGTGGATCAGTTTTTTTTAAAGTAATATTGAACGCAGAGGAAAGCGACAGAAACAAGCATGTCAGAGGACATATTGTGGCACATGGTGTAAGTATAGCAGCCGTTTAGCCGATTTTGTGGCAGCAAAAGCATCAATAAAGTGATTTACTGGAGCAACTCCAAAATCAAAGCACTTTTTAGTCATTTTGGAGCTCATATAATGTTAAGATAGGGCCCAGGTTGTTAGACAGATGTCACTAATGAAGCTGTTTAGTGGAAAATAGTCATCATATGTGAGGGACTGGATACATTATTTAATCAAATATGAGTCAAACCGAACTTTTTGTACATATTTTCCAAATTCCACTTCATACATTCAACATCATATTATGCAAAGCTTCTGTCTCTGCCGGGCTTTGTTCCTTCTTTCAGATGTGTTCCATGTTATGTTGTGGCAGATGCAAGTTGTGTCGGTGGTTGCGGTTGCGTCTGTGGCATCTGTCCTGGCAGCGGCTCTCTGATTGATAGGCCTGAGCACAGAGGGGCAGTGGGAGATGAAGAGAGGTCTGATAGCGGGCCGCTAGATACTCCCTGATTCACTGTGTGTCAGATACTGATAACGGCGAGACTCAGAGAGAGAGAGAGTCAGAGAGAAATAAGGGCATACATGAATACTTGGGAAGGGGAGAGGAGGGAAAGCAGAGGAAAAAGAGATGCTTTAGATGTCAGAGGAGAGTGTGGAGTATGGGATTGTGGCCGGTAGCTTATTTCATCACACTGACAAATCGAGGTGTGAGACCCATTGCTCTCGACTTCACGTTGTCAGGCGGACAACCCTCCTCACGACATGATCTTCCTCCTTCGTCTCTCCTTTTTGGGCGCTCTTTCTCATCTATTTCCCCTCTCTGTTTCCAAGTGTGTGTCCTGGTTTTTATTAATAACTATCTGTGGGAGATGATATAAAGGCGGTGTGTTTTTTTTATGTGCTTGGCGTGGTCACAGCGCTGTCATCGTAATGTATGTCTTCAGATAGCACTTTGAGGGGGGAAAAATGGAGTGCACCTTCCTCTCTTCCTTCTGCAGATTCAGTGTATCAATAGCATCACTCTTCTCACACACCTCCCCCCTTTTCTTCGCTCTCTCTCTCTCTCTCTTCTTCTGTCGCAATCTATCCACTTTCCCATTTTTTTTTTCTCAGATGCCCAGACCTTATCTATCCATTTTATCTCCCTCCAGTTTTCGGCGCCATTTCTCCTCTTCCTCGCCTGTCGCTCATCCTGGTGTCACCAGGTTTTCTGTTGCTGGGGGAAGAAGAAGGTAAAAAAAAAAAGGTAAAAGGTTTCACAAGGAAGCCAGCTCAGCCAGGAGGTCACTGGTGTCACACTGTACGCTTGCACCTGATGGTCACGAGTCATTTAGTTTTCAAAACAGATGCACATTTTTGAGGCGTACCTGTCAGACGTCTAAATGCCCGAGGTGGCATTCCACAAATGGAAACCATACCTGAGCGTGTCACATGCTCCTCGTCTACACGCAACACCTGCAGGAAGTACAGTACACGCTTGTGATGTGGCCTTGTAACCCTGTGACTTCTTACGTGTATGTGAGTGTCATCAGCTCAAACTTTGTGTGACCTTTTGTCTGAATGATTTTAGTTCTGATTAGCGCCACGTTAGGAGTTCCAAGGGTGACCTAACATTTGTCTTGGTCCAAGCAAATGAATGTAAATAATGAAATATGTCATTATCAACGTTTATAGGCACATTGATGTTAAAAAATTAAACCGTAAAGGGAACCTGCTTTTACATATTTCGGAGTCTAAATGACAAATTGGTACAAAGCTTTGGAAATGATCCAACAGACTGCTTCAGCCAACAGACCTTGAAACTCGTTGTATTGGCTGCAATGTGTCAATTTGGGATACATTTGCTTGATAAAATGATGTCCACCAAGAGAACTTATATTTGCCACCGACATGCTGGAAGGATCCTTAAAGGTAGGATTCTTTTTTTAAAAACAGAGCTGTTACATCGCTCTCCTCAAAGCCACCAGACTCCAATTGAAAAAACTGCAATTTTGCCGCACACAACGTGGGGATGCTCGTCTTCTACAGTCAGTTGTTTGTCATACTGTGTGGCTTTGGTGTTTAAAAAGGTTGTTTTTGATTCAACGCAGCATTTGTAACACAAAAATAACAACCCAATAAAGACAGCAGTGGACAAGTAACACCCAACTTTTCTGAGGTAAAATGAATGTTTGGTCAATTGAATCTGTCGGCTTTAAAGAGAGTGATTTGATGGAAAGTATCCCTATAAACATCGGCCTTTTTATTAAGGTCAGATACATTTTTAAAGACAGAAACAGATGCTTAATTGCTCTCTTTAAAACCACCAAACTTCACTGTAGTAATTATTTTACCATACAGAACATGGGAGTTGCTGGTTTACCTCTACTGATCCCAGATATTGATGCCAAAATAACCCCAATTACCTTAACCCAAACTAAGTCAGACAATTAAACAACTTGCCTTTTAAATTGCATTGCAGCCATTACAGCCCATCTTGTGGCTGCAGGGTTTAGTAATCTCTTGGAAGATTTTTTTTGTTTTAGCGTTTGTGCCCAGAACGTGGGAGTTGCTGGTCTACCTGTACTGAGTCCAAATATTGGTGCCCAAATAACCCTAATTACCTTGACCCAAACTGAGTCAGACAATTAAACAAACTAACCCTGAAAAAAATGCATTGCAGCCATTACAGCCCATCTCATGACTGCAGGCTGATTGGTCATGTAAAGCACTACAGGGCCCAGGTATAAAAACAGATATTGCTCTTAGTCTTCAGAACTCATTCGAGATTTTCTTGGTTTTAACCACTAAATGAAACTATTTTTAGGATTTGGTTTCAGCTTTGTTATCTTAAAGAGGATTCTGTTTTGGAGATTATTAAACCAGTAAAACTCACACATTTGGAGAATTTGGTCCACAGGGTTTTTATTTTTTTTCTCCTCTTTTATTTTCTACCTGGCACTGAAGCTTTGTATGCCACCCAATGAGTGTTAATACCTCACACCATCACAGAGCTTCTGTTATCTATCAGCTGAAAGAAAAAGCTGAAAATTCTGTTCAAACGACATCTAATGACCAACCAGCTCAGATTATGATTTTATATTTATCACTTTACAGCCATTGTGCGGGGCTTAACTGTCGGGTGGTCTTAAAATATGATACCAATTTTTGCCTTGGTAAAGCTTCTTCTTTGGTGATCATTATATGGATTGAGTTGCACACAGGGGGATTTCAGGATGTGCATTTAACTCCTGCGTTAAACCACCTAATATCCTCTCCACTTTAAGCGCACCACAAGTCTACTGTTGAACAGATCGGTTTGCCAATACAGCGGGATTGTGTTTATACTGCATACTATATGGATTTACAGATACCATCCAGCTTATTCCGTTACATCTTTTCATCATTATAGATCGATTCCACAACGGCTGTCAATGAAAGGCCTTTCACTTTACATCCTTTTTAAAACTGGGTTAAATTTGTGCAATGTTACAATTTCCAAAACCACTGGTTAGCTCCCAGTAGAGGACCGTTTCGGCAGGTGGGAATAAAAACAGTATGGTGGTCTACAGGGTTGAGGTTGAAGACCAGAGGATGTGCTCTGTGTTTAGCATCGATCAGCAGGAGATGGAGGTCTGACTCGCAGCCCGGTGTTGTGTCGGCCTGCCCTAATTGATGTAATGAATGTGATTAGGTGCTATCTGAGGGATCGCAGAGCCTGGCCTTTTTTCCTTATCTCCCAGTGCTTCCTGGGCCTCTATACAGAGCGGACCAATAATGCATCAGAATGGGGGAAGAGATGGACTGACAGGCCTGAAGATGGAGGAGGTTGCCAGACTACCATCCAAAATGTGAACACAGTCACATAGATCTGTACAGTGGCAGAGGAAAGAGATGGAAAGAAAGCCGTTATAGATGTTTAAATATGATGGCTTTGTTTGTGAATGGCTTGATAAATACTTCTCTTTTCTACTTTAGACCACTTATATTTCTATCAGTTCTCTTACACGAGTCGACTGGTATCACTTGTGTCAGGCATTGTTGATGGTTATTGGAGCTGAGGAGAGGAGTCAGACTGAACATAGGGATGTGTTCAGCAGAGCAACACTGCCATCGTGTGGAGGAATGGAGTATTGCAGGGGGCACACAGCAAAAGGATCAACATCTGTGCTTATTAAATGTATGCAGGATTTTTTGAAAATCATTGATTCATCTTAGTTTTGAAGCATTGTCCCATTAAGTTTTGTGCTTTGGAAATATGAATTGATCTGGAACTTCCTCTCCAAATGAGACAGCTAGCCTTTTTGGTGCTGCCGAGGACACTTTGTTAACATCCATCCAGCAATCCATCCATCATCTATACTGCTTTTCACGAGAGGCCGGAGCCAGATGAGAAGCGGGGTACATCCTGGACTGGTTGCCAGTCGATCACAGGGCTAAAAAGAAACAACCAGCCACACTCACATCCACACCATACAGGCAATGTAGAGTCACCAATTAACCTCGTGGGCATGTCTTTGGACTGTGGGAGGAAGCCGGAGTACCCGGAGTACACGGAGGCAACGGAGAGAACATGCAAACGCCACACAGAGAGACCCTGTCTGATGGGGAATCGAACGAGGAACCTTCCTGCTGTGATGCAACAGCACTAACCACTGCACCACCGTGAAGCCACTTTGTTAACATGAAAAGCTAAATTGAAACTAAGCATTCTTCTTGAAATCAAAAGTAAAAAGCCTTTATACAGTTGGTTATTGTGAAGTGAAAATGCTAAAAGTGTGCACCATAATGTTTTAAAAAAAACAAGCTTAATAGAAACCCAAACTTAGTGGCAGGAACAGATTTATTGTCACTGAAAAAAACAAAACATTTTGTCTTTATGGAAATTCTGTCTTCTCACCAAAGAACATAGCAGTCTTCTTAAATAATCAGGAGGTTATCCACAAGCAGCAGATTACCAAACAATGGTTGTGATGTAAAGGCGGGTCAGACCTGCTTCTCTATTCCCACTCTCTCTCCTGACTTCCTGCTCTAATCACAGTCCTATCAAATAAAGACAAAAAGCCCCCCAAAAACCCCACGGTGTAGATATATGTCCTAAATGGTTGACTGTGAAGCATCGACTTTGAAGGGTTCAGGGCTGATTTGAAATGGTAAGACTGCCTTGAATCCAAACTACAAGATGCAGATTTCTTTTTAAAGAAATGTCAACAAATATGTCATGAATACTACAGGCAGTGACATGTTTTATTACAGCATGTTTAAATACAATTCTTTAAAGTGTGCTCTACCTCAAAGATGAAGGCGTTTGGGAGGAGTTTTAATGAACCACAGGAGTTTCAATGAACCACAGGAGTACCTTAGCATACATGCAAAGAGTAGAAAACATCATATAATAACATTGGTAACAAAAGTATCATGTGAACATACTGAGTTCTTGTCGATGCTGCCTCTCTGTGGTGAAATCAGTGACGTTGCTCAGCCAGCTGCAGCTCTATTTAATACATGATACAGTTTGAATCCTGCAGAGGGCAGTGTTACACCACAAATACACTTCCCTGCTCTCACATTTGTTCTAACCTTTACAGATTTAGTGCTTTATTGCATACAGTATATGATGAGATCATATTTAACCCTCAGTATCTTCAATAGATAAACTACAGCCTGTTCTGAAGGGTCCTTGAAATAACTGAGAGCTGTAAACACCGTGTATAGATGTTCAATATATCCTCCGATTCTTCTTCTCCTGTGTGATTTTCCTGCGCTGGACTTCATCGATTGACGCTGTTAAAGTGATCCTGGTGATTGCAGCTTTCATGCACATTGATCATAAGCCAGCCCGCCATGTGGCGATAATATTAATTGCAGCAATTGGTGCAGAGCTTTCATATCATGAGGCGGCTGTGGATCGGTGACATACTGTACGAGCTGTTAAAATGGATGCAATGGAAAAAGTTGGGAGAAGAATTCAGTTAAGTGTTTATGTACTGAAGAAATGTAAAACATGGGAGTTACTCAAGTTAGTTTATGCAGCATTACTTCTGTTACCAACATAAATAGGGTTTTAAATGCAGAACTTCTACTTCTGCTAGGTCTGGGTGTTTCTTCTGTGAATGCTCAATGATGAAACATTTCATGTTAACAGTCTTGCTTATATTGTTAGCAGGTTCAGCCTACAAATTCCTTTCTATTTGGGTTTACTTCTAACTGTCCCTCAAGCACCGCCCGACAACCAGCCTCCACCTTCGGACTGTGACGTCCCATCCGCCGCCTGACGCCCAGCCACCCCATTGGACCTCGTCCTCATTCATGCACGGCCTGGTCCGACCTCCACCTCAGAGGCAAGGAAGTGTGGACAACAGGAACTGGAGGAATACAACGGAGAAATCCTTCCTGCATGTTATCCAATATGCTCTTCTTGTAAAGCGTGTCGAGACACTTGTTATGAATTGGCGCTATACAAAAAATACAAACCAAGAGTCTTTTTTATGTTTGTGTACTGGTTTTTCTTTTTGCACCAAAACACCAGATCCAATTCAATGTTCGTGGCAATTAAACTCAATTCTGAAATTCATAAAGGTGAAAAAGCGAAGCGACTCTTCTGGAAAAAAGGGATAATAATCATAATAATAACTTTATGTAAAAAGCACCTTTAAAAACAGATGTTTACAGAGTGCTTTAACAGACAAACAAAACGTTTAATTGGCTTTTTGATTGAATTTGCTAAAAACAGCTTTGTAACAACCCACGCTGTTACTCCGCTTGTTATTCAACATGTTGCTGTTTTTTGCAATTTCATAAAAAAGGCTTTTACATTTTTTTCCAGAATGGTGCCTTGTCATGGTTTTCTGTTTTTCTCCACCAAAGAGCACCTTCAATACACTTTGCATGAACTTCCCAGCACCCAAGACTCTTCCTTTTGCTGCTGCAGAACTGGATTCTCCTTCAGATGGACTTGCAAAAAATGTCTCCGACTGCTTCCTAAAACGACCGTACCTATAGGAACTCTTGGGAATTTCAATAGTTGCATGTAAAACATGAGTTTTGGAGAGAATTATAAGGGCATTGAGTTTTAAAAGTACAACAAAGAGACACTAAGTGACTCAATACCTCCATCATGTGGTATAGAGGTAAAAATAACTCAATTCATCAAGCTTTATTGCATTAGAGAAGAAAACCTTTCAGTATATTCGCCTTTATGAAGGAGGAAAGATTTTCGGCTAATGGTGAGATACATTCATCCACGAAGCAGACGGGTGAAAGAGGTAAGAGAGACGACACTGGGAACAATGCGTCTGCCTGGAAGACGACTTTTATGTAACTCCGGTAATGGGTATGAAAATGGAGCGATAATGGGGGTGTTCAACTCGGAGAAAGTACAACTCTTCTTTAAAGCTCTCACCTTTATGTGGAGGATGAGGGAATAATACTTTAGTAAGACTGAGTTGGGTCAAAGAGAGTTCACGAAAAAAAAGTATTGTCAGAAGTCTCAGCTTTGATTTGCACAATCAATTAAAAACATATCCTCTAATGATCCATAATGATGATAATGTGAGAGTAATAGGCAGCAAGCCTTTCTCTTATTGGTCTACCTGGTTCTCCTGTCTCCAACACGTCTCCATTTAATTACTGAGGTTCGGCTTTAAACACGTCTCTGCTTCTTAATGTGTACGACTGTCAATAAATGATGTACTCCTTAAGTGGGCTAAATCATCTTTCTTATCAGTTGTTGCCTTCCTCTACCATTTTACCTACCATCTGTTGGCCTTTCTATAGGCCTTGATTTATTTTTGAGTACAATAATGTACAGCTGTATGACTTCATACCATTATCATTTTTACCATTAAAACAACAGAAGCTTGCCGTGTGTGGTCTGTATCGGGGTCCCATCTCCTTTACGATTTATTCTGCACATCTTGAAATAATCTTTTGTGAAACTATTTGTCAGGACAGAATGCTGTTGTATGTTGTCTGCATTTGGATCCTCCCCCTTGACTCAAATGTCCTGCAGACACCTTGACTATTCATCAGGCCTACAAGGACATCAGAATCTTTTTTTGTAGGCAGTGTCAGATGTGTGTTGTCTGCATTTGGGTCCTACCCCCTGTTCTCCCTCTCCTGCAAGTACTATATAATCATAATCTGTAAAAATGCTCAACAAGCCCAATGGGACAATAAAAGTGTACTTTGTATTTGGGTCCTAGTCCTTCGTCACAGTCTACTCTACATACTGTGATGTCAATTTTTATAAAACTAATCAATAGGCATATGCAGACATCAGAATCATGCTTTGTGTTTTCTGCATTCAGATCATACCACTGGTCAAACTTTCCTGCACACACAGTTACTTTAAAAAGGCCTACAAAGACATCAGGATGTGTCCGTGTAGAGTAGACTGTGTGTTGTCTGCATTTGGGTCCTACTCCATGTTCTCACTCTCCTGCAAGTACTATATAATCATAATCTGTAAAACTAGTCAACAAGCAAACTTCGTCATTGAGTGTCATTTGCATTTCGGTCCTTAGCTCTGCTGCACACTCTGTGACAAAGTGAATTTCTTTTTAAACGTTCCCCATGTAAAGTCCTCATCGCAGCAGCCTTGGGTTCGAATCCGACCTCAGCCCTTTGCTGCTTGTCATCCCCCCTCTCTCTCCTCCCAACATTTCCTGTCTCGCTTCAGCTGTCCTATCTAATAAAGACAAAAATGGCCCAAAAATATATCTTGAAAAAAAAGGTAGTCACAAAAACAAAAAAAACCGGATCCTTCTGAAGTCTGGAGTCTAAGCTTTTGCTCACAGGGATTACTATGACATGTTTAACTAATTAAATCAAATTTACAAACGTTTTATATGAGCATCAAACACATGTTTATGGTTGCAAATATGGAATAGTATTCTACATTTTAAGCCTCCAGAAAAAGCACACATCCACTGTTAAAATGAAGCTAAATGCGTCTAAGTTATAGTTGTAACTCTGGGACTTCTTCTACAGATTGGACCCAATATAACCTTCTGACAGGGCTTGTATGGCAGCACAAGAAACAGCAGGAAAAGAGTTCCATTAATGAGACAGGGTGAGAGATGGAATGAGGCTGAGAGACAGATTCTGCGGAGGTAAAGTGTCAATGAACTGGATGGAGGGTGCAGATGCATGT
Organism: Tautogolabrus adspersus; assembly: GCA_020745685.1. Classification (NCBI taxonomy): domain Eukaryota; kingdom Metazoa; phylum Chordata; class Actinopteri; order Labriformes; family Labridae; genus Tautogolabrus; species Tautogolabrus adspersus. Next base: position 19,095,000 of record CM036555.1, read on the forward strand.
TGGGCGTTGAGCTGTCGATAGACACCGAGACAAGCAGTAGTCCAGTCTCTGTGCAGCCATAACAAGCTGTGGAGGCTCACCTCTACCCCCCGCCTGTGCCCCTCTGGCCTCTGCTGGGCCTGCCGCCTGGGGCCCCGGTGCCTGGAAACCCCGGTAATAACGGTGGCATTGATCGCTGTGCCTAGGATGGCCAATTAAAGCTTCCATAGCATCTAATGAGGAGCAATCGCTCCGGTGGCAATTACCGCAGTTGTATAGCGCTCCGGAACTGAGATGGAGAGCTGGGAACACAAGGAAGTGCAAGTGAGACAGATAAAGAGGGCTGCTATTACTACTGCACACATATGCAGGCAGTACACAGCTCGACTCGCAATTCAATGTGGAATTACTGCAATTATTGTATAGAGTTGAATAAAATTACACATTGTGATTAGTTTAACTCAGCAGATTTATGCTGGAATTGAGCCTTTAGAGTATTATAATTCATAACTCTCAGATATATCAGTGTGTAAGGATCAATTTAATTGTATCTATGATAATTTATAGAGTGTGGGCTCTCTAGAGGCAGGACTGTTACCAAGCATATTTAAATAACATGAGAGGGAGTGTTTATATGAGGCCTATACAATGACAGCAGTATACCACATTAACCAACAAAATGAGATACCAGGCAGTGTATAAAAAAAAGGAAGAGGATTAGGGCCAGACTTGAAAAATACAAAATGATTTTAAAAGGTCAGAATATTGAGACAAAACGTTGAAATCTTGAATATAAATTTGAAATGTCGAGAAATATTTAGTCCAAAAGTTGGGAAAAAAATGTGAATACAATTTCGAGAATGAAGTTGAGATGTTGAGGGGGAAACAAAGCCAAAATGTCCAGAATAAAGTTTAAATAAAGTTTTGAGAAAAAAAGTTGAAATGTTGAGAAATAAGTTGAAATACAATTTTGTGAAATTTTGACTTTATTCATCATGCCTGCCCTTAATCTACGGTGGCCCTGAAAGTCAACTGTGCAAATATTTCATGAAACACAAAAACATTTCAAAAAACATACAAATATTTCAGGAACTGCAACATATATTAAACATGCTGCAAATACAGTATTTGTATACCTGCCAAGAGACAACTCTTGAGTGTTCCTAAGGTATTTATGTCCACTTCATAACTCCAGAAAGCTAAGAGCTGCTTTTGCTAACATGGCAATTTTGGTTTTGTTCAGTAGGTGTTCATGTATTTGGAAATATTAGCAAGAAAGGAGCTGGTTTATGCTACTAGTGTTTAGTAAAGGCTAATGTCTGGTGTTGATAATGTGTCTTTGCTATGGTTGGTTTATGGTGTTTATTGAGAGGAAAAAGCAGAGCCACTTTTTTTTCTCTTTTGCTATTTTTGGTTTGTTTTTTTGGCATTTTCGTCAAGATACTTTCCTGGTGTTCTGACAGCTAGTTGGTCTGCCAGCATGTTGTCGGTGGGTTTCCAATGGGCTAAGTTTGAAAGCTGGTTTGCCAACTTGAAAGTCTTCGTATTGAATTGACTTTTCTGATGAACAATTGATGGATATTTTATCGCCTACATTAAACCATATATGTAAAAGTTTCTCTGTAACTGAAACTAGCCTGGATGTAAATTCATTATTGTCTGCTTTAGTCAACTAAGATACGTTTGTACAGTCATTTACATTTTCATTATGCCATGTGTGCATGCATATGCTTATTTGTGCTAATATATCCCTGATCCCAGTTTATGTTGAATATTTTAGTGTACAGGCAGCTGTACTGTTCCCTTTAAGTTTGGATTGGGAGTGAAAAGCTGCAGGATGAATGCAGTCTAGCACACTTCAAAACGAGATGAATCATCACCCCATGAAAAGGGATTATTATGAGCTTTGCCGAGCATTTACAGTGTTGGATTGCAATCCATTGTAGGGTGTTGTTATTATTTTGTTCGCCCCTGTACATTACAGAAGAAAGGTGAGGGCACTGGCATTAATCGAGTTTGATAGAAGAGCACGAACCTGTGTCATCCTTTACATTCTGCTCATTCATTCTCTCGTTTTCTATTAGAATCTCTCTCTGTTTGTTGGAGCTGTCTGCAGATCTAAACACGACTCCGTCTTTGTGATCCGTCTGCCTATTTGGATGTCTGACTTTCAGAAACTATTCCTTTTTACTCTCTCACACCCCGCTTTACTTTTTTCCCCTCCTGTTGTGTATAGACCTTCTCTCATCTTCCCTCTTTTCACTCGCTGCATCTCTGCCGCTGTGTAACTTTAATATCTGGGTTTAGAACAAGGACAGAGGCAGCAGCAGCTCAGTGACAGTCAGACATGGGGGAGCAACACAAACACCCTTCAAAGCTCTTTTTCATGTAAGCGAGGGATAAGAGAGACCCAGCACATAGACACAGCCGTGAGAGTGTCTGATTGAGGCTGTGGCGAAAACACGCGGAAGGAGGCTGTGGGCCTGTAGCTTTCATTAGACTAAACACACAAACTGGCACACAGAGACAAACACACACACATTGACGTTGTTAGCTAAGAGCGAGCGAGGTGTGGAGAGAGGGGTGGAGAGGTTACAAGATAATCAACACTCCCTCTCTGCCGTAAACCCACACAATAAAGACTTGACATCAATATGCCAGTGCAGTCATCACCACAATAGTGCCTGGCACAGAAGGGGGAAAGGGCCTCCACAGTACATCCGCACTGATTAAACCATGATGAGCCTGTGTGTGTGTGTGTGTGTGTGTGTGTGTGTGTGTGTGTGTGCGCCTGAACGTCTCTGAAATGTAGTGGAGAGTTTGCCTACTTTTAATTAGCAGGAAAAAGTTTGGCTGTTTGTTTAAGGCTGGTATAGTAGTCGTAAGTGAAAATGCATCCCATGTGGGTTTAAACGAGGAAATAATTGACTTCTATGGGAAATGTTTTATTTTGTACAGCAGTAGGCCTACATGTCAGAATCCCTTATACAGTTAACAATACGGCCACTGAGAGCTCAAATTAGTAATCTGCTCCGAGCATCAGTGTTAATAGGTTTTGTGAAGATATCAGAATTTTAAACTTTCATATGCTATTAGTGAAAATTAAACAATAGGGAAAACTTTTTCAATACCGCGGCAACAAAAATAAAAGTCCCAGGAATCCGTTATTGGCAACTTTCATGTTTTCAGAAGGCCCGACCGATATGGGATTTTTGGAGCCGATACAGATATTGGAGAGAAAAAAATCAGATACCGATATATCGGCCGATATCGTTCTGAGATCTATGTTCGATCTGTGATGGATATAGATATATACACTCATTACGTTGATCCTTCAAATGCAGTTATCAAACACTTGTGGAAAAGATAAATAATGAAGACATGATGGTCACTCAGCTGGAAAGTAACTGAGCACGTGAATCACCGCTCGACAATTTGGAGAGTGACAACACTTGTTGTAATCCATATAGTGCCCTCTGCTGGTGAAAGAGAACTGCTAGTGTAATACAATGAAACTCAAATGAAATGCTGTTTGACTAGTGAATATATCTAGTAATATCGGCGCATATGTGCGATAAAATTAGCCAAAACCGATAGTCACTGGACAAGCTAATATTGGCCGATATTATTGGCTGGTCGATTAATCGGTAGGGCTCTAGTTTTCAGTTACCAGAAATTGAAAGCAAACTCTTGCACACTGTCTTCGTAGTAGAAATACGTTGGCGACGTTTTGTGTGTCAGAGTTTGCTTGTCATTTTTGTTTTGTTTAAAGAGGACATATTCTCCCCCTTTTCTACCTCTTCAAACAGTCCCCTGTGGTCTAAATGAAACATCTCTGCTGTGCTTTGGTCAAAATATAACATGAATCAAGCACCAGAGGAGGTTTGTGACCCTGTAGAAACCAGCTCTCTCAGAACGCTCTGTTTTGGTGTGTGTGTCTCTTTAAATGCAATGAGCCCCCCTGAGTTTTCCTCGTAGACATCACTCCTTTGCTAGTGAGAATGAAAATGGCGGACCTGCTCAAAAGTTTTGCTCTAGTCTGGGGGTGGAGTCCATGGGTGGAGATACCAGGGGAGGGGAGGGTATTTTTTTACTAGAATCCCACTGTGACATCACAAGGAGAGCACATTTGAAACGGAGCATTTTTTTCTGTGTTGTAAGACTTATGCAGACCACAAACAAAGGACTGGATGGGTTTATTTGGGTAGACACTCAGGTTACCCAAATATATGTTCAAAAACACTGTCAAAGTGGATTTTTCATAATATGTCCCCTTTAATACACGTGGTATCGGAGAGTATCGAGGTATCTGACATTTTGACAACCCTAAGTGTAAATGCTGAGTCTTCTATCAAGGTGTTTTATATTGAAGCAGAGGTTTTAATGCAAGGACACTTCATACTAAGTCAACCAGGCAGCACAATCGAGTGCATTTGCTTTGACTTTTACAATTTTCAAACCCTTCAAATTTCAAAAAGCTCATCAGTGGTGGTCGTTATGTCCTGAAGTGTGTCAGAAATGGTTAATGAACATGTTTTTTTTGTAGTCTGGTGTTGCTCACTGACCTAACTAAGCCGCCTGCAAAATATCAAAGACAAGGCAGGGTGTCAAACCTCCACAGTTTTTATGTTAGTGTCCAAATGTCTTTGATGCAGCGGCACCAAACGTTGTCGTGGAACGTCTGATAGTATTATCAGGATATATTTAGGCCAGTGTCGGCCCCCTCAATCGACTACATTTCCTGTTTGGCCGTGTTGTTTAACATTTTCTGAATGAGAGGTTTGGCCTTTTTGTTTAAAGACAAAAAAACATGTTAAAAAGGAAATACACTAAAGCTGAAATATTCTGCTGATACGTAGCCCGAGGCTGAGCACTAATCCAGAATACTGATTGTTGAACTGACTGCTGGGATTTACCTCATACACTCTGTACCATTTGACAGCAATTGAAACATAAGCTGTGCCTATTAAAGGTCCACTGTGTAAGATCAGGGGATCTATTTGCAGAGTTATGGGCACAAATGGAACATGGTGGTCATAAGTAAGCGATGAGCAGTGCATTGTCACCTGAAAAAAAAAGAATGGGTGCCCCAGAACGGACTTTATACATCGATGTACCTCATCCGTTGAGCTTGTTTCTACAGACCCCAGACTGTACAAACCAAAAAGTGACTCTTAAGATCATCCTTGGCTTGTTACGTTTAATATCCACTGTAGTTTCTTTTTAAAGTTTGGAAAGTAATGGAGTCTAAAACTAAATTATGCCCAACCTCCGCCAATCAGATGAACACAATAAGGGCGCACTCACACTGGCACTCCCGTACCTCCTCCCCATTCCCCCGCTTGCCTGCATGGCCTGCGCTCACACTGCTCCAGGACAAACCGGGCCTAAGCACGGTTACCTCTTGAACATAACGACGTAACACAGCAAATGCTTAGCTTTATGTTATTATGAAGCGTGCTCAGTTCACAAACAGGCGGACTCGACGCTGTCAACGTTGTGTACGTGCATGAACTGTACCGTGCCGAAGCACACCTCTCCGAAGCGTGGCAGGGTCAAGGAAGTGTACCTGGTCAAACAAACTGGACTTTAGGGGTGAAGCGTGCTTGGGCACGGTACTGATTGCGCCGTAACTCGATGGACATTTCCTCCTCTCACTCAGATGAAGGTTGTCAGCATTTTCAAAACTTATTGACATCACATGTTTTAAAAGGATTGCACACTATCTCAGATAGTTAGCTGCATTCTTTAATGTAGTTAAATACAAGGACTTACACTCATTTGGTGCTTCGGACTCAGAGTTGTAGTTTTGTTGCTGTTGTTTCAAAACGGGTGTCGATATCTTTCAACTTTCACCAGTCTCGTACGGATACAGTCTGCTGTTATTGTGACAACCCTGTTCAGTTTGCAGTGCTTCTTGTTGTGATGTTGTAATAGTTTTAAAAACAACAGTATGTGTTTCAGCGGCAACAACCATTTTTCATTTTGGTGGTGTTGAATTTTGTTTTTTTGTGTTTTCTTAATCCATTAGGTTTTGGTTTTGGGTATGAAATGTCAGAAAATGGTGAAACATGTTCATCAATGTTCCCTGAGATGAAATTCTGAAAAGCCTCGAGCTGCAGTGAAAGATCTCCCGTTTAGTATCAACCACTTGGACTGAAAATAGTTGATGAAGATTTGAAACAGATAGTTTCAAGCTGTTTGGAATTTTTAGAATGCAAATATTTCCCACGAAAAAATAGCACGAATAACTTAATTATGAAGCACTTAAGATGGATAAATAGAAAATAACTTTCTAAATTCACAAATGTGTGTCAAAGGATGTGAAGACGAGCATCCCTACTATCGTGTGTGAAGGTTAATGCATCAGAAAAACAAATGTGATTCATGGTGTTAAAGAGCTGTGTTCTTATTTAGTAAATATGTAGATTATCTTTGAGTGATTATACGCTGTGCAGGTTTCCTGACGTGTATATGTGACCTCAGTTTAATTACACTTCTAAGCATATGTTTGTCCAGCAGTTATACCTGACCAGAGCTTACTAGGGATTACGTTGAAATCACCTTGTGTTCCCGTCTGCAGTGGCATTATTTGTCTAATTAAATCCCTCACATTCGTTCCTCCTCCACCTCTCGCCCTCCCACAGCCAATCAGCCATACATCCTCGGTGACAAGTGGCACTTTGAAGCCATTAGTGGATCATTTATGTTTTACACAGCAGCAAGTATTTCGCTCGGACAGAGGAGAGATGTATCGGATAAACCTGTAATGAAGTGTTTCACAGTTCTGTCACACACACAGCAGCCCTGAGCACAGCCACAGTAATGTCGTCGGACGCCTTTAGATGGCAGCAGAACGCCACAACATCACACGGAAAGAATCACACCAAAACATCTGAAAAGATGTCTCAAGCAAAGCCAAAAACAAAGAGGGACAGTTAGAGCTCATTATTTCTTTGATTCTTTAATCTTTCTCATGTCTTCATCCAAATGGTTGTTATTGGTAATAAGCTCTTCCACTGACGGAGAAAAATACCTTTAATATGAAGGGAAAAAAAACTAGTTTTCTCACTCATCTTGTTTTCCAAGTTTGATGTCTCTTGCATGTAATTGAACTTGATGAATAATGGCGTAGCTTCACCACCAACACGCTTTGTCCTTTCAACCCTGTCTGACGTATCTGGGCCGGCCGGTTATTTTCAGAACACCGTTCAGTCTCGTTCTGTCTGGTAAATGTCTGAATTGTCATTCATATGTAGTCATAAAGAAGTTTTTTGTTGTTGTCTGTGAGTCCTGCTGCAGGTTTTGCAAACAGTTGAAGAAAATCTGCATGATTTCTAAGAAGTCTGAACTTGCGTAAGTCAGCTGGAAAAGCAGATTTGAGTCATTACTGTCACGTTCTATACATATCCAGGATGGGGAATTGTATCACAACATCCCTCAGATGACTTTAATGTTTGTAAGAATCTAACAAAGATGTCCAAAATGTTGCATGATAGATATTCATGATATTGTTGATTCATATGTTGTTGCTCATTCACAAACTTCGAAGCTTGATCCAAACGCAACTGGACTGGTTGAAGATCTCGAAGACGTTTCACCTCTCCTCAGAAAGGCTTCTTCAGTTCGGAGGAGAGGTGGAACGTCTTCGAGATCTTCAGCCAGTGCTGAGAACCTACCCAGACCTCATTCACAAACGTCTCATGGTTGTTCACAGGATTTGTTATTATATTTAAAATCTGTAAGATTTATATTGTCCCTGTGTGCTGATCTGGTATCCAACCAATCCAATACGTTGTTTTTTTTTTGGTTTGAGGCCCATTCTGATACTAATTCTTGACGGGAGAAATTCACTGACTTGGCTCCAAAAATATTGAATTATTGTGCTGAGATTAAAATAGACCTTTCCTGCTTTGATTTTCCTTCGGTATGAATATGCATGATCAAGAATTAACACCATTTAACTTGATATACATTGTCAATTTTTTGAATTGTATATACTTTATTAATCCCTGAGGGAAATTCTGGTTTTAGTGAGAGACATGCTTCTCACACACATAGGCCCAAATTACACATAATCACAAACAGGAGCTGTGGACATGCATTAATGGAGAGATGTCAGAGTGGGGCTGCTGCACACTGCTACGCAGGGAGTGCACCAGGGCGGGTGGGGGTTTGGTGCCTTGCTCAAGGTGCACTTTCGCAGTACTCAGAAAGCGCCGTGGCACCTCTCCAGCTACCAGAACAACTTCCATATTATGATCTGTGTTTGGACTTGAACTGGCGACCCTCCGGTTTCCAACCCAAGTCCCTACGGACTGAGCTACTGCCGCCGTCTTAAATGTGGTACTGCGTCTTTTCACTTCACTGTCCAAACTACATGAACCTTTCCTACATCAGCTCAAGCATTGTTTTTTTTTCTCATGTTATGGAGAAACGTTTCCACATAAGGACTCAACATAAACACTCAATAGGCCCATATCTCCCAAAATGATCAGCTGACCAATATATTAGTCAAACTTTATTCTAAATTCTCCACACTGCAAAGGAAGTGACTCAGACAGACTAAACAGTGATGCATTATTTTGATGCATTGAGGCTTTTAAAGATACTGAAGAGTATGAAAATAAGCCTGAACAACCTGCTGTGCAAGAATGTGGTTTTAATCTCCTGCTCAGATTCCCTAATTCCCACAAACAATAATGAAGACATGCCACCGGTGTCTGCGACAGTAGCTACGACCCTGGTGAGTTTTCAGCTGTCTTACAAGCATCCTATCCTGTCTTTAAATGGCCCTCATGAAATGGGCTGTTGAACTGGTTGAACTGGGTTTGGTTAAGTTTGATCTGAAAGTTTAGATGACTGACTTCCGGACAAACCAAGCGACAGCTCTCTGAACGCGAGACAGGACGGGTGAGAGTGGGAGAGAAAGAGAGGGAGAAACACCTATGAACTTAATTACCCAATGAATAATTAATGTTTGATTGCAGCGTTCCCCCAGGCTGTCAACACAAGATAATTTATCATAAGATTATAATTTATCACTAATTGCTTTGGCAAGAGGTTTACGATTAGAATAATTTGCTTATTTAATGCACAAATTTTATTAAGCAGCAAACTTTTGTGTAAAGTACGTATCGATTTAGCTGCGCCCACACCGTCTGAAAAGGGTGTCATTTAATTGCGTTTAATCGAGTTACACATTCGGGATTAAAAATAGTTGTTTGCTCACTCATAACGCCGCCGTGCTTTCCATAATTTAGTTAAACAGAACAGGTGATTATTCTAATGCGGCGAGATGCATACGACCCAGGGAGCGTTTTTTAGCTCTGAGAGGGGCCTCAATATCCTTCGAAGCCAAGAGGAGCACAACAGCATCCTAAAGACTTAAGCTCCTCTGTGAATCCTGTTTACTCCTCTAAGCTGTAATGCCTATTTAGATGAGGAGAATTTGAATTGTTTGTCTCTGGCATAATGAGTGTTTGTTGTCTGGCGAGTAGATCTTGGTGGAGTTGTCACAGTATCGTAGCTGTGGGCAGGACAGGTGGATGCTTTGTGCTGGTGACTTTCCACAGGCCATTCATGCATCTTTAATTTAGTGCTCAGTGTTTGACTTTGAAGCAGTCTTTGGCTCCACTGATGACTTTAGCATTCAGGTGTTTATTCTTTTCATTCTTGTATTTTCGTGTATCAACTGTTGTCATAATGGATTTGTCAGAGAAATGTTTTAAGCTGCACTGTGAGGTGTTTAAAGTAGTGACGTGGGGAGTCAAATCGGCAGACATCTGTTTAGAGCGCCTTGTAGTCTTTAAACTGACATATCGATGTTTGGCCTGCCCGATATGATGAGTCAGGGTGACGATATAATGCCAGGAATGATATTTAGTCCCTGATGTGTAGTGTATTGTCCTGGAATGGTCTTTGCAATCGCCTGATCTCATGCTGAGCCCCCCTGTGTCTGCCTCGTTTGGACCATTCTGTCATTAATGTATCCCTCATGTTCCCTTTACAAACCTAAACATTGCTTAATGAAGAGATGCTATTCTCTTCACTAAGCTAAGCTAAACCTATAGGTTTAATTGTGTTGTCCACACTTTATTTTCTTGCTGTTTCATGGCTGGCTGGACGCTTCATGTTTCTGCGACGTCCATCCTTTCCTTTACATTGTCCCTTTTGTTGTGAATGTGATATCTCAGGTTCACATTGAGGGAATACCTTCAGATCTTCAGAAATATCCATTTTGATTCATGGATAAATGGGCCGATGGTTGAAAAAGGCCAACTTCACTGTGCCATCATTACCTCCTTGATAAAACCTTTTTGGCTATTATGGCTGTCTAGTTATGTAAATGGTAAAAAGATTTGAGCTTGTATAGAGCTTTTCTAGTTTTCTGACTACTCAAAGCGCTTTTACACCGCAGGTCACACCTACACATTCACACACTGATGGTAGAGTCACCATCAGAAGTGACTAATCCCATTCATACACATGCCTACGCCGCTGTCGAAGCAGCACTCTACCACTGAGCCACAGCTGCCCAAATCTTAGTAATGTCTGGAGAACATTTTACTAAATTTGGTTCAAACTTCCACTTGGACTCGACGAGGGCTTGTTGAGATTTGCAGGGTCCAGCCCATTGTCAGGACTGCGACACCTCAGCAACTCTAAGAAGGAATTTTTGTGACTATTGCATTTGAAATTAATGGACAACCACCTGCGTCAGCCACTTGCTGTTGTGGTTGTTCTGCTGCGGTGAGAAGGCTCTGATGCAGAGAAAGACTGAGACCGAGAGAGACAATTTCAGATATTATGTCCCTGTGTAAAATTTCTGTGCCAACTCTCATGCAGTCTTTTTTGCTTTTGAGTAAAGTCTTCCTTCAGAAACTTTCGATAATGCAATGATACCTTCAATCCTTGCCACAGTGATACTGCCATTCTGTATGAAAACACTTTGGTAGCAGCAAGCTGCAGCTTGACGAGTTGGCGGGGGCACACAACCACAGGGGGGTAATTCTAGTTCCTTCTGCTTTACCCCTACAACGTGAAATCCAAACATCCTTCAATCATTGAGTGGATATTTAGACTCAGCTAAACTGCTTTCAGTTGTGTGCCTGGACTGACTTTTTTTCTACCACAACAGAGTGATGCAAGGGCAAAGCACGACCAATTCTTACCATTTTTAAAATCATTATTTGCATTTTTTGTTGTTTTTTTTAAGTCACAAATGAAAAACAGAAATCAATACATTCCTTCACTTCATCCAATACATATGATTGCTCTTGAGAAGTATAATCTGTAAGAAATTGTCCCAGACAAAAATTGCCAGTGACACACACGCACACACATACTGTGTCTTGGCATTTAGAGGGAGGAGAGGAGGGTAGCGGGCTGCTGGAAGCGACGTGTGCTCCTCGTCCCGCTGTCCAATCAATGTGAGAGTATAGGAAAGGAAGGGCTGAGGGCCAGTATAACACTTTGTAACACTCTCACCTCACAGTGTGCACACGTCACTAAACGTTACTCTCAACACACACACACTTCCACACACAGACCTCAAGGTTTTGTCTCATCCGCTGGGGAAAAGGATGCCGTGTGTGTTTATCAGTGCAGCTGTAAGGTGCTCTTATCAGCCTCCTGAGGAAGTTGGACAGAGATCAGTTCTGGTGGAGCAGACATGGACTACATATTACACACTCACACAAACACACACACAGCAGGAGACGCCCCGTATTAAAGGGTTTGGCAGCCGTGTTGAAACCGTCAGACAGCCAATCAGGGGATCGATGGCAGCCGTGACTCGCCCAATGACCCGCGCTGTTATCTCCGCTGGCCATCCTCCCTTCTCTCCCCTCCTTTTCTCTATCTCCCTCTCACTTTTGTTTTTGCATATCACTGCCTCCCCTTCTAACACTACTTTGCTTGTTCCGTCGGTAAAAACTTTCTCTTTCTTACTCCAGCTCCCTCCCTTTCCCCTCCTTTACTGGCAGTCTGCTTTTTCTGGTCTAATGAACCTGGGGGGTCTCAGGGCAGCCTCCGCTGGGTTGATTAGGATCCTCATTAAAGAAAGGACCAGACCAGACTCCCTTCCCTCCCTCCCCCTTTTCCTCTGTCCATCTCCCATCTCTACCTCCCCCCTGCCCTGTCACGCAGAGTGGCATTTTTAATTACCGCTGCTCATCATAAAAGGAAGACCCATTACACGTATCAGTGTGAGTGTGTATGTGTTTTTTTAAACCATCGTTTCCTTTTTATTTCTCCACTGATCTATTGTAATGAACTCAGTGTGTGGTGTAAACTCCATGGGAAGGCTCATCATGAAAACAGGCGTTACCAGCCAGGCTAGTTGGCGTTTTTAACAAACTGAATACACAAATAAAACAAAAGAGTCTTTAATGTTTGTTTAGGACTCGCTTTTGTGCTTTCCGCAAGGCGGTAATGAGCAAAAAAAAGTTGAGAAAGAAGGTGCAGATCGAAAAGAAGACAGAAAGAGGATGCAGACGTAGGAAGCGAGGACCACAGAGCAGGAAAATAAATGAGCTAGTTTAATAAAGTTTAAGGGCACAGAAGAAAACGGAGTTGTGGGGAGAGAAAGAAACTAAGATGGAGGAGGGCAGGGTGAAGTCTGTTTTTTTTTTTTTTGCTGTTGTGCTCAGCCATGGGATCAGATCAGATCAGCGCTGCTCCAGAGGATGCTCGGGGTCCAAAAACCAAATCTGATTATGTCGCCTGAGAAGACTAATCTCTCTTGAATCTGTCTTCGTATAATTCCAAAAACAATACTGTTATCTGTGTGTGTGTGTGTGTGTTGTCAATGTTTGACGCTATCTAGGGTTGTAACCCTGAATTGACTGACACTGTATTTACCAGATTACCTCATACTCAGGTAAGATAACGTTAAAAAACTGCTGCTATGTGAACCAAGCCCCCCTGCATCACAAAATGTGTTCATCTTTTCCTTATCATGCGTTAATATTAGATCTTCATCATGCAGAAGGGTTTACCAAGCGGCAATGTGGAAGTGCAAAATCCTGCAGTTTGTCAAGGGTCCGCTTGAGGCTCTGGAAGACACAAGCCTGTTTTTACAGCAGAAATGAACATGTGTACAGTCTGGGTCTAAAGACGATGTTGGTCTGATTGGTTATTGTCCTCATGGGCACACATAGTATGGGGGGTGATTGGCAGGTGGGTGTGATGTAAAGGTTTGTTGGGCTTAAAACCTGCCTCACCTCCGGCTCTCAGCCTGTCGTTAGGTCGACTTAAATTTAGGCTGAGGCAGCATTTCCAGCATGGCGGCGGCTGCAGATGAGCCTCCGGAGCCCCCTGCAGGAACGTCACTCAGGCTTCGTCCTTTAACATTTACATACCATGAGGTTAACGCACTGTGCTATCTAACAAAAGTTTACCAAAATGTATTTGATGGAAGTCGACCAAGCATTGTGAGGTTGATAGCCTCAAACTTGATCAAGGAAATGCACCTAGTCATTCATCTAAGTGTCTGTATAGACCTGTTTGTAGTGTAACCACTAAAGCATTCCCATTTAAGGAAGGCGGCTTTGTGCCTACTGATGCGTATAGACAGGCAGGGTTGTTATGGGAAGTGATGTCCTGTGTGTCCTCAAGAAAAACAGCTTCATGAACCACGGACAGAGAAAAGTGCTTTTTTCATGTTTTGTTAAGTTGCAGTACTTAACAGAGTGTCCAGATAAGCTCAGGTTTGTGTTCACTGCACTAAGTACATAAAGCACCTGAGTTTACACGGTTCCACAGTGTCTCATGGCCACTCTTTACATCAAAGTTAGCTATTAAGTGGCTCTATAAGACAGGCCAATGCCAACTGAGAAAGCACAGAGAAACCAATTAACCTTCAGAGGACTATGTGCATTGCTGGTTGTTCCAACAAATTCAAAAACGTCACACTATTTGCCTTCAGCGTTGTCATTTACAGGCAGCTCACTTTGTGTTAACGCTGTAAAGTCTTTGTAAAAAGGCTCAAACAGCTGTTAAAGAACGGTCAAAAAGTGGCGATCATTTATATCCTCTCAAACAATCAAGTCTAAAACTTTTGTTCTAATCTGTCATCTAGATATCATACAGTATATATGGTCCAGCAACCTTCGAGAAAGTTCTGTTAGGTAACGCCTGCTCTCGTAGACATGCATGCCTGCACGCACACACACATCCTGTCACGATGCATTAGCTGTAGGAACTGTTCAGTGAGCAATCAGATCAGGTGCACACACACTCCCCCCCCACACACATATATACTGTACGTGATGTTCTTGTTCTGCTCACTGACTTTCTGCTCGCACAGCCATCCTCTAATTAGATTCCATTAAAAGTGGCGTCCATAACTCTGGAGGTTTCTTTAACTGACACACCACTGGATGTTAAAAATAACGCCAATTAGACACCAACACACCATCACGACCGACCACCCAGAAAGATGAGACCTCCTCGCTCTGCCTCAACACACGTTCGACTTCCGATCACCTGCCAAAAAAAAAAAGTCACAAGCTCTTCTCCTTTCTGTAATGGTCTGGCAACTTCTGGAAATTGAGGTTAGAGATTGAGATCATCCTCGGGGGGGGGGCAGTAGAGGAAGTGAAAGGTTTATCAACAGAGGCAGCGCTTGGGGATTTAGTGGACAAAGTATTGGACTAAGGCTAAACTCCCCAGGTGGCTGATGGGAAGGCAAAGTAAGGGCTTTCCTCAGGCTAAATATCAGTGTTGTCTGCCCCTCTTTTCAACCATTTGGTCTACTTATTTTGCCATTTTTACCTTTTACACTTCTTATCAACGACTGAAGCACCTGCTATTAGCCCGGCCTGCTAACTTGTGATAAAAGCCTTGTGACAACATCTCAACCCTCTCCCCCCACCTTCACCTTCTTTTCATTCAGAATGAAGAAAGGATGAGGAAGAAGAAAGATTTGGTGCTCTGGTATTTTGCGCCCCCGCCCCTCCATGCAGCTCCGTTTGTCAGCACGCCAGCAGCATCTAAGCTAACCCGGGCCGGCGTTGGAAATGTCACTTGGTGCATTAGCATTTAGCCACCGAGCTCTGCTGTCAATCTGGGTTTATCTTTGACACCCCCTATGGTCTCTCACCTTAGCTCCAACCCCCCTTCCCCGTTACTCATTGTACTAATAAGGCAGGGGGACAGTAGAATTTATCAGGGCTAGACACTCCCGCCCCGGCAGCCATTACTCATCCACAGACCAAGACATGCCAACAGTGGCTAATTGCTTTCTTTAACATTGGCACATGTGACATTCAGCAGTCTTCACTGGAGGAAGATGGGCTTTTCTTCACAGCAACAACAAGACCAAACCCATAAAAAGCTCTACAGGGAATGGCTTCTTTGCATTTCGGGTCTACATTTTTGACAAACACTGTGAACGAAAAAGAAACAACTGGATAGTAGTTGACTTGGATTTTGTCTGCAGAACATTTCAGCTTTTCTTTCTTTACGAGTATTTACTCAGTCAATGAAGGAACAGCATGGCAGGCTGTAAACTTAACAAATCCTTTATCAAAATGACCCTTTACTGTATGTTCATAGTTCTATTGTTCTGTTGATGGTTAAGAGAGGACAACAGGGAGCATGGCTTCCAAAGCTCCCTGCAGTAACACAACGGCTTTGTCCGTTAATATTATTTTTGCGCTTTAAGAGCAGCACGCTTTACTCGTCTGAGTCAAGTAAAATATTAAACTCTTGAATAAAAGCTGTCTCGGTATCATAAATGTTCAGAGAAATGTATTTAAAAGAAGCCAATAAAACATGGTAGGCTATCTGAAAAGGAAAGAGATGTAACTTCTTCTTCTACTTCTTATATCCTTGCGCTGCATCTGAGACGAACCGTAAAGGTCGTGTGTCAGTCAGTGGGATTGTGTGAAAGACGAAAACTTGCTCTTGGTTGGAACAGACGAGAAGCGCAGCAGACAGCAGAGACATTGTTCAGAACAGCAAAACTCTGAAATAAGACTCAAATGAAGTATTCCTCGTCTGTTTCTTGGAGTGGCGCCAGGTGGCGTTCAGGGTTTGGGCTGCAACTCCAAATGAATGGTCGTGGAAACACTGGAATGAATTCATACACAAAACCATAACCTGTATGGTTCGTCTTTTTGAACAATTCTGTACCCAGCACAGCACTGTCAAGGTTTCTGCTCCTACACAACATGAACCGTTGTTAAAGATTACATACCCTGAAAAAGCTGTTTTTGGCCCTTAATAGCCTGTTAACCACTGAACTGGCTCCTCCTGATAAGAGAACGCACGGGGCATTAGTTTAAAAGGCAGAATAAAACATGTTTCTGCTGAGTTTTGCAGTGTGCTCTGTAAAGATGAACTGAAAGGGTCTGTGGGATACTGCTGAACTGACAAGTTGGTGCATTTAAAAAAATGATTTATGTTGAAATTTAGTCAGATAAATTGCAAAAGTTGTGAGAAAGCTATGGACCTTCATTAAGGACAGCAAACAATAGTCCCCGGAAACCTCTTGAAACGGCTTGTTCCATATACCTCATACGTAAAAGTAAAGATAGGCACAGAGGAGTTTGATTTAGATGGTGAAATTGTACAGTAAGCAATTTCCCTTTGTTGTGAGCAAAGGGGGATTATTCATCAAAGCGATGGTGGATGGGCCAATATCTAACAAAGCTCTTTGTTATGTTTGGTGGCAAAAGATTAATGAACAGAGCAGACTGACATTTCCAGCAGGAAGGACATTGATCTGGAAGCCTTCTGAAGATCCTCATTGTCCTGTTTACCCTGCAAACAATGGATGACAGCGAGGAAGTATGTATTCCATCACACACAAAGACACACTCACTAATCTAAAGGGCAAACTCTGAATCTCAAAAGCTACTATATTTGTTATTAATCAGGAGTTCTTTCATAACATCTTACCAGATTGTTGTTGTTGTTAAGAAACAGACTGGTGCCTGCTGATAGAATTACTTGGCATCAGTCGAAGTCTACAGAGATCTAAACTATTTCTTTTCTGAAATCAAACGCATTCAGGCCGTTTGGTTTTCTTGACCTACGGTTAGAAGAAAAACTTTTTTAGGAGGTTTTAAAACGAGCCAACTGTCTCGATTCCCCGTTGACTTGATCTAGTATTGCGAACAAATTCTGACTGGAGGCTGTTACCAATTTCAGGCCAACAAACTATTTAGATGTCCCTTCATTTTGGCAAGCAGATACAGCTGAGACTGAGCCCATTCTTTTCTTTGTATCCTTAATGCACTTTCTCTACTTAAGAATCAGGATCAATATGGCCTTCTCTATTTTCTTTAATATTTGCAAAAAGGAGGTAGAGACCGACCATTCTGATTGAAATGCACGCAAGCGGGGAAGGAGAGGACCACTACCCATTTTGAGCAAAAGACAATGCAATACTATTTTCCCCAAATATTTAATCCAGAGTTTGTAATTGCACATTTACAGTAGATGCCTTATTTTTACTGTAATGTCAAACCAAACAGTGGCAGTCGACCGTAAAGTTTCATTCAACTTAAGCTGCATTTAGACCAAAACTGAAGGTGATACAAAAGCGTGACTTGGTTCTGAAGTCTTAAAATATATTTTCAACCTGATTGGAACACAGTGGGCCAAGGGTCAAGATCCTCCTGACGTCTTGAGATTGCAAAAGAAAATGGCAAACCAGAGGTGCTGGTGGCGCAGTGGTTAGTGTGTCCCATGAACAGAGTGCTGTGGTCCTCCAAGCGGGGGGTCCGGGTTGGAATTCCAACCTTTGGCTCCTTTCCCGCATGTCGTTCCCCACTCTCTCTCTCTCTCTCTCTCTCTCTCTCCCTGATTTGGAACTCTATCCACTGTCCTCTGTCTCCAGTAAGGGCACAAAAGCCCAAAAATAAATCTTAAAAAACTAATTGGCAAACCAATCTCCATTCAAAAAACAACCATTTAAAAAAATGTTTCTTGACTCGTCTTGCAAAGAAATGCACATGGTAACTATTGGGAAAAAACTCTGAACATGTGATTAATGCACTGAAACGTGCACATATTGCCTTTTGGAGACATTGGGGAATATGAAATAATTGGGCTGTTCAGAAAAATTAGGGTCAACATAAAGAAGAGAGGAAGGGTTTTTTTTGGCAGAGGATATTGGGTTCAGACACACTGCCATAACATAGGCTTCAGTGAATCGATGCCAGCTGTTCCTGAGGATTATTTCTGTCCATTTTGGCCCTTAGGAATGTATTTTATGGCCAGTAACATAAGTGGATAGACATTGTTCAGACGGGGGTGCCAACGTTTTGCAACTATCTGTGGATTTAATGTGTTGTGTGTCCAAAGAGGAGAGCCAGAAACTGCCACGACCGTCTGACACTCAGACCGGGTTAATGGCTTTTTGCCCTTTGCCACTCTTATTAACATCACCCAGCGCTGTCTGACTATAGTGGCTAATGCGAGCAGATGGAGGCATGCTGTTGCTGTGCCAATCAGAATAATGTCATTACAATGGAATAATGGCTGCCAGTAAAGTCAGAGATATGGGGGAGAGACGAAGGAAGATGGAGTGTTTTTTTATTGTCCCCGAGAGGTCGGTATGATCCAATCAGCAGGGTGTGACTTACAGTGTGGGAGCATCAAGCACATCCATTGCACCTCCCCTCTTCTCTCGCCTTTACAGAGTGTCTGGGGAGTTTTGGGGAGGCAGCCTTTAAAACGAGGAGAAAGGAACTGTACATAGACACACTGGGAGTACAATGGCTGACTTTCTGTTAGTTTTTCCTGCAGTATGAATTAATAAGCGAGTGTGGACGGTGTGCTTATGCACGACTTTTGCATCGGCAGCTAATATTATGGCTGTGTGTGTGTGTGTGCGTGTGTGTGTGTGTGTTTGTGTATTTGGCCGGCTCTCCAGTTATTGCTTTTGAAGTTGTTAATTAAACCCTCAACCATCTGGTAGCTCAATGAAATTACACTGAGCTTCTCGGGCATGAAAAAAACATGACTGAGTGACTGACTAAATGAATAAATAAATAGATTAATAATTTAATAAATGCTTCAAATATCTCTTGTCTAAGTGAGGGGAAAAACAAGAAGACTTATTAATGTAAATTCGCTGCTGTCACCCCTGTTTTTTCGCGCCGCCTGTGTGTGAGCGTGTGTGTTTCCTGCATGTGTTCCTGAGCGTGTGTGCATTCTTACGCAGGCTTACAGGTGAATCAAAGACAGCTGTCAGTGTGTCAACCTTTGATCTCCCCGATGTCTTCTTTCTCTTTCTATATCCGTCTTTCTCCTCTTCGTCACAGCAGTACAATACCTCCGCGCAGAGCACAGAGCACTCACCTTGTTTAGATTTCTGCTCGGCTGCATCTCGTTGTAGATACAGGAAGCGAAAACGCCCTGCTGTATTTAATCTTTAATAGCCTGCTTCTGAAAGTATTCTGCCGCTGATGTAATATAATTCACAGTAATATACTGTACCTTCTGGTTTATAGTCTCTAATATCGCACTGATGACATTTTCCGTACGGTTGCAAGCAAAATAATTGCATTCTTAGCTAATATCTGTGATGAATGAATCCCCCTGTAAAAAACAAAATGAAGGCCGATGTTGAACAATGTCTCCTGAGACGTGTTTCATTCCAGCGAGCATCTTCCCCCAATGTTAGCTCATTAAAGGGAAGGGGAAACCAGGCCAGAAGATTATAGCAAAGTGTACTCAATAATTGAATTAGCGCCTCTATATGGAGACGGGAGAGACGGTGGGAGCAGGTAATGGCTGTGGGTGTGTACACTTTAATGTGTGGACCAGAGGGAGATTTAACACTTAAAATCGACTTTCATACTGCAGTGGAGAGAAATAAGGGCACCAGACATTAGTCGAAGAAAGTAAATAACTCCCAAAAAATGAGTTTCTGGGGAACACCCAAGACTAGCCTAGTCTGTACTGAATGGAGTTAGAAGAGGGCATAACCTGTGTGACTAAGATCGGGACAATTTAGAATTTTTGCTAATGAGTGAAGTTAAACGATCCAATTTATGTTCTACGTACGCGATGTAGGTTACTGTATAAATAAGCCTCTGTTGACTCTTCACTCCCTGACAATCAGAATCATCAGAATCAGAATCGGGTTTTATTGCCAAGTACATTTACACACACAAGGAATTTGTCTTGGTGTATTGGTGCTAAACAATTAACGAAGGAAATAAAGCAGAACTAGCAAGAACTTAACCCTAACCCTAACCTAAAGAGCTTGATCAGGAAAACTGCCGAAACAAAACGAGAGTGTTGAAGATCCAGCATGACCATGCGAGGGGTAAATTAAACACAAAATAAAATCAATACCAGACCAATAGAGAAGCCGGTTAGAGGGCTACGCACACTCATAGAACCGGAGTGACATCCAGTAACTACAGTAGCTATAGCTACAGCAGGCTGTCACGCTTATCAGAAATGTAACGATTATTGTCACCCCCTAAACATTAGCTGATACCAACGGGGAAATTTTGCGTCCCCGCGGTTTATGTGCCACCCAATCCTTGGGGGTCTAATCCAAACGGAGCATCCCACAGCGCCTGCTGTTGCATCTCACAAAGAGACTTCGGAGGATTTTTATCAATTTCTTTTTTTTCTCTCGCTACAACGGTAGTTAAGGTGGAGGGCGTGTATTGCTCAGGCCGCTGCCCTTAACTATAAAGCGTTGTGGGAAACCCTGACATGGCAAAGACATTTCCTTCATATATCCCTCCACACTTTATGGCATTAATAATCGCTAGCTTCCGGTTTAATGTCTTTGATTCACATTCTGTCTCAATAGATCGAACTCTTACAGTAGCTCTTTATGCTTCCATGGCATTAGGTTCGTCTGTTTGTGTCAGGACTAAAGGGTGGAGGACAAAGCCGAGGGATGAACTCAGTGGCTGGGTGTGTACAGAAAGCAGGTCTGTAACTATCAGACTGTTGTCTGGTGATATGACTGTAATAACGGTGTCTTTTGAGCCGCTGATGGAAATTCAAGGTTGAAGACAGACAGAGGCGGTGCAGATTTATTTTCAGTAAGTTGGAAAAGTCGTGTCATTGTGTCGATGTCTGCTGCAGCCTTAGTAGTATGACCATGAAAAAAAACTTCGAGAGCGACATTTAAATAAAAGAAAAGCTTTTCTGCTGACATAACGTGCTGTTTCCTACAAAGACAAAGCAACATCTTTTCCAGTTTCTTCCAGGTATAGTTGTTATCCTTTAACTTGGTGAACTTTGGCATCTTGTTCCTCTTTTTGCTCTCAAATGTACAAAAAGAATCACAAAATAAATGGATTGAAAAAGACTGACATCAGGCGGTCTTGCTCTTTAGCTCTGACAGACGATGCTTTTCTTGCAGCAGAATGAATTTCTTATAGCTTTGCTTTTTCTACGTCAACTCCATTTGTAACCTAGTGTAAAAGGTTTATGTTACAGCAGACTATTCATTTGTGCTATAGGCGACTGTGCTCCTTTTGTACCTTCGAATGATTGATACTTTCTGGACCACACAGCCTGTCATTTAGACGGGTCATTTAGAAATGTACCTGGTGAGAAATAAGCATCTGAATGTGTCGACTCTGAATGCATTTGCTCTACAAAAAGAAGCGAGCTTTAATCTAACCATGGCTGCTAACAATGTAATAACTTGTCTTATTTTTCTGTACCATAGCGCCAATCTTTTTCGATGCAGAGTGGGAGGCTTTCACCAGCTTGGAGACAAAAGAAGAAAGATGTTTTTTTTGTGGTCAAGGCAGATAAAATATGAGATGATATTAGAGTGAAGGAGTCAGGGAGGCTGCCATGTGTTGATTAAAGTGGAAAAATGGAGCCAGGAAGAGAAAAATACTAAATTACTGGATGTTAAAGAGAAACTAGTATTTATAAGCCTGTGCCCTTTTTTTAACTAGGGGTGTGCAAATGTGCGCGTTTTTATCGTTATCGAGATACGAGCCTTCACAAAAACCAAGTCTGAATTCATCACACTGATTTAAAAAACACTTTTAATCAAGTTGCGCTCGTTCACTATTTTTCTGTTACTCTTTTGTATCTTGTAAACGCATTTTTTACTCATCTTTAGATCTACGTTGTAAAAGGCACAACGATCAAAAAACAACTAAACAAGGAGTTTGATCTGGCACGTCTGCATGCCAAAACCATGTAGTATGAAAACCTTTTGGTGCATGTTTAGAAAATAACAGAATTACCCTTTAAAGATGCAAAAAAAGAAGAATTGCATGTCTTTAATTTCAGTGTTGTCGACTAATGCTCGGTACATTTTTCTGTTTGTGTCATTCGTAAGACGAACAATCACCGACACGATCAAATTCACTGTACCCATTAGAATTACATTAAATACTGTATCCAGTGAATTCATCTATTAGGATTAAATGTATGTCTTCTAAAAAAGGAGTTTATAAGTCTAAATATCCATACAATCACACACAGACATATGCTCCAAATACTTTACTCAGGGTATCATTCAAAAAGGTAATTGCATTCACAGAATTAAGGGCTAACTGCAAAGCAAAAGTATGCAGAGACATTAGTCAGTGGTCTCCCTCTCTGTCCTTTTCTCTCTGTTGTTCTGTGATGAGATTCCATTAGACACCATTAAATCTCTGCCTAAGAGCCCTCTGAAGCTCCACAATTACAGAAATCAAAAAATCACAATCCTCATTGAGCGCTCCTCTGCATTAGGGGGCTGCCGGGAGTCGCGTGGGAGCTGTTACGCGGGGCCCCGGCACACACCGAGTCATAGGCTCTGCAGAGCTGCAAAACACAGCTCATTAGAATGACTAAGAGCCCCGAATGAAGGCCCTTATGTGAAAGCCATAATGGAGCGGGGCTCTTGTGCCGGAGCCGTAATGGAGGCTCTTGTGCAGTTGCGCTCGTCTCCTCTTCGCTCGGCAGAGGCTTGAGCTGAAACTGTGCGGCTGGAGAGCTGACCCCCGCAGAGTGGCCGCCGAGGTGCTCCAAACACTGTGAGGCTATTGTGCTGGCTGGTCGCAGAGCAGAGGGCTATCACGGCGTTTGTCACTCAGGAAAGTGAGCGGAGGCGGTTCTTTAAAGGAATATTTGAACAAGAATCATTTGAGTCGAATAAATGTGTTGTCTGGTTGGCATTACCTTTTTCAATAAATGGTGTCTGCGGTCCATCTATGTTATGTCATTAAGGTCCTTCCTTGCAATATTATGTGTAACTTATAAGCTCTTTGTTTTGATTTTCATGTGATTGTATCATCTTTGTATATCCTTATTTTGTTTTCACATATTTATGGCAAAAATCCAGAAACATTGAAAAAGTGTTTTGATTGTTCCAGAAGAGTGCTGCGACCTTCAGCTGCAAGACAGACTGAACTGGCTGCAGCCATTACTCCTTCAGAGAAGTTGTGCCCAATCAGAGAACATCGTCTTCAGTGCCTGTTTGGTTGAGGTTGTTATTCCAAGCATCTTGTAGTACTACAGAGATAGACCTTCTCCAGACCAGAGCCATGCTTTTCTTTTAGACCCGACCTTTGTTCTGTTCAAAGTCACCAGATCCCATTTACAAAAAGTGATAAATTAGACCTGGCTGTACACAGGAGTAATGTTTTGGTGGATTGTAAGAGTGTGTAACCTTCAATTTCACACGATTTTGATTCTTGGGGTGACAATTTTTCCATTCAAAGAGATTCCGGCATCACAATACATTCCCTATTGTTAAAAAAGGAGCTCTTATTTCAGGATCTACTCCAGTCTGCTGTGCACTTTAGTATTTGAGAGTGTCAAATCATTATCTGACATTAAAAAGTTCAATAAATGTGTTCAGCTGATTTTAAGGATGTAAATACAATGAGAAGAACCTTGAACAAAGATAACATTTATTTAAATCGTTCTCTTGCAAACGCTTGAAATGTGAATGAAAATGTGTGGGCTTAAACGCACAGTATGTAAAATCCACCACCAGGGGGCTCTCAATCAAAACATGCCAAAAGATGACGTCGAGGCTGGCGGGGAATCATGGGAGTGATTCTCTCTGCTACTCCCCCCCTCAGACCCCCCGGTGAAAACGAACTCGGTGTTGATAGTAGTCAAGATGAACGGGCGAAACCGACCTGAGGAAGAGAATATGTTTAACGACGAGCTAATGTATCCAAGTATAATTGACATGACGTTTTTATCACAACAGTACGGCAGCTTTCAGTAGCAGCTCCCGCTTCCCGCGAAAAGACACGCCCCGTTATAACTCGTAAGCCTTATTCTTGATGACGCTGTTGAGGCTAAGGTCTTTGAAAACAGACAGTGGAACTTGTTTTTGTTGCTCGTTCAGGATTGGCGGTCAGATCGTTAAAGTGGCGTGTTGGTCAGCAGTTGATTGCTGTTCTTGGCTTTACTTCACTTTTATTTTGCAGACGCTGCATGTTGAATACGTCGGCCTGAAACGACCCTGAAGGCTTTATATAGTGGAGTATACTGTATAGTGAAAAGAGAGTGATCTGTCTTTGAATGCAGGAGTCGATAATGAGTTTGTATTCAAAGGTGCTCGAGACATTTTTTCACAGGTCTTGTTATTAACAGCAGGAGGTAAACACAGAGAACAGATTTTCTCTGAACCAGAATTGTCAAATGAAATGAGAATTGCTGCTGTTGATTTTTTTAATCCTGTTCAAAAGTAAATCTTTCATGAAGTACTTTTATTTTTCTTATCTCTTCTTAGACACACAATGATTCTTGACTTATTCTGAGCTGAAACTTTTGATTAAATTATCCCTCCGTGAACCTGTTTAGAGACTTCGTATCAGTGAGTCACATTTTAATTCCGACAGGTATTAGCCGTTACCATAGATATCTCTTTATAAATACATCCTCGGCTGTGAGGCTGACAAGCAGAGTGTTCTCACAGCCTCTCTAATTTCTCCCCCTGCTAAATATCACTAGTCCCTACTGCTGCTTAAATGCAACCCTGTTTTTAGCCGAGTGACATTTAAAAGAAACACAAGACCTTTTGAGATACGGGCTCTGCAAGAAATGAAACTCTCAAACATCTCCCGCATGAAACGCTGAAGCTCGGCTTTAATTATAGGAGAGTTAAAGTTAAAACTCATATTCATGTCAGTGGAGGTGGAGAAGATTAATTTGTGCCGTCTAAAAATGGATGAAACATTTAACTTGTGAGGGAGGACTGTGTGCATGAGTCCCGTTCGTTCTTGTAATATGAACGACATTGTTGGCAGTCGTGAATGCCAGGTCATCTCGCTCTTTACTTTACTGTGTTTGTGTGTGAAAGTGTGCGAGTGTGTGTTCCCGTCTGCATCTCTCTCTCTCTCAGTGTGTGGGCACATGAGCCGCAAAGCTGTTGCATGGCCTCATCGATTTCATGCCCTCTTCTCACATCTATTCACATCTCCTCTCCGACTCACCTCCCTCCTCCTCCTTCTCTTGGTCCGTTGCCCATGGCGATGGTTCATC
Organism: Tautogolabrus adspersus; assembly: GCA_020745685.1. Classification (NCBI taxonomy): domain Eukaryota; kingdom Metazoa; phylum Chordata; class Actinopteri; order Labriformes; family Labridae; genus Tautogolabrus; species Tautogolabrus adspersus. The sequence goes on from CM036555.1 coordinate 19,120,422, forward strand.
TCGGTAACCAGCAGCTGAGCAGGAAGTGGGAGGCGGCCTGGTGAGGAGAAGGACCTCCCGTGAGTGTTGTGTAAACCAGTCATGTGACCGAGGGGGGGGCTTCGATCTGTGCCGGCAGGTTGGGTTAGGGGTCGTGGTGTGGGGCTTGTTTGCTGCAGGCTCTAAAAAGCGGAGGGAGTATGTTAAACATATTATCGATCCATGTGCTCCTCCGAGGCCGGAAACCAAGAAAAAAGAGAACATAATCAAAAAACTTGTGCACAGAATGTCTCACATATCACATGAATAGATGGAAGCAAAAGTGGGTTAGATGGAAAAAGCAACTAGAACAAGAGACATTGAGGAGCTTAAAATATAAAGCAAGGGTTTCTCAGAAGCACCATCCAGGGGTTTCATGACTCTCTGCCAGATGTGAGGACTTCGGGAAGTAGGCCAGTGCATCCTGGTGGGAGGGTGGGATATTTTCAGCCAGGGTATTGTACAAGAAGAAGCCTTCAAATTATGTTGGCGGGGGGCCGTCCTATCCAGGAAGGCCTTTTCTCTCTTTCCAGTTAAAAGAAAATCAAGTGTTCAAAGCTTAGGAAAAATTGGCGCCTATAGGGGGTCTTATACAGCGAGCTCAGGGGTCACATGTTGAATTGGAAAGGGATATTCCTAACCCATGAAAAAACACAAACTGAAAGAAAAAAACACATTCTTACTCGAAACATGACACATCCGTGCAGCTGGGTCTAGGGATGTTCTACTCGTTTTCTAGTTGCTTAACCAGAAGTTGAATTTTAGACTTAACAACAAACAAGAAAGCACTCAGAAAACAATCAGTTAAGAGCACTTGTTATTTAAAATTGTCTGTGAGTAAACAATGTACTTTGGTTTGCATGGCTAACGTTAGCAGCGCTACTATCGCCAGCCTTCACTCCTCGCTGCTGCTTAACATCCATGAACTGTCCGTGTTAAAAGTGGTTACACATTGCAGTGGAAGATATGTCAGTTTAACCAGACACAGCCAAGATATAACTTTATCTAAATTTTCTGGCTCAAAGTACGGCCAAACTGTGTTTTCACTGTGCTTGTTTACATCCAGGTAGTAGAGCAGGGAGGGCCCAGTTTCCGGGAGCAGGCTCGACAAACTCTGAGCCCAATCCTGGTAAAAAAAGAGGTCTACATACTTTACCCCACCCTTATTAGAAATCCTCATGCTTAGGCACAACGACGATAGACATGTTTTCAGAAAAAGGTAACACTGCTAAAGCAGAAAAAGAGAGTTAAGTGATGTGAAACTGCTGCTCGAGTCATAGTTTTTAACGTGTTAAAGTTCCCCTGGGCAGCAGTCGGGCGATAAAGTGGTCAAATAGAGAGGGGCAAGCCAGTGTTGGATGGCTATAAATTCTATATTGTGCAGTGGTAATAGATCTCTTACCTCGAAAGATATATCAATTTCGTTAGATTTTTAGTCATATCATATCGAAGTTTAAAATCGTGGTATCATGTAAACCCTACTGGCTGTACCTTTGTCTGCTTTCATTTCAGGAGAGTCTGCAAGCGTGCCGTGCATTCTTGTGACCAAGCATGCCCCCTCTGCCCCTCCCTTGTGTGCATGTGCGTGTTTGAGCATGCGTGTTGCTAGCGGCTGCATGGGGCTCAGTGCTTACTCAGTAATTCCCTGGTCCCAGGCTGTGTATTAGCAGCTGATCCAGCCGACTGGGCCAAGCATCCACATTCAGTCAGCTTGGGATCTACAGCTCAGAGCGGGATGCTGCCCAGGCTCTCTGATGCCTCCCTAAGCTCTCCGGCACAGAGCAATTTACTGGCACCGGGTTGGCACAGTCCTTGTGTGTGTGCTAAGTATTTGTGCCCATTTCAGTTTACTCCTGCTTTTTGTCATCTGTCTCGCCTGTTCTCTACCTCAGTCATTGGCCTGTCATGGCCTGGCCTGGCTTGGTTCGCTGGTGCTGTGCCTTCTTGCTATTCTTTCATAGCAGGCCAAGCTGACAGTGACACTGACAGCCAGAAACGTTAGGATTTCCCAACACCAGCTCTGCTTTTCTCTCTGTCTGTCCGTCTTTCACATTACTCTGACAGTGGTCCATGTTGTTTACTCGTTTGTCTGTTTTTATGTCAAACTCTTGATTCTTATTCTTTCAGCTTGGAAAGTCTGGGAATACCAGGACCGTCACTTTCACAACTGAATAAAGATATCTTGTTTTGCATCTTTGCCACTTGGTAATTTGCTAACAGGGCCCACCGGACTGTTGGATTCTGTACTCTGCTATGTGATTTATTGCGAGTTCCTGTGAGGGACCATTTTTGTCTGTGCTCCGTTAAAGAAGCCAGTCGCTCTGCCAGACAGTCCAGTTCTGTGAAATGCAGCTAAATTGGCTCATTTATGTAAACATTCAGTTTGCCCAACCTTGGCCTCAGACAACAACAAGTCTACAGGGGGAGCTTTGGAAGGCTCCATATTGCAAAACTCGAGGCATTGTTAAAAAAAAAAAAAACAAGACAAACAGAAGCACTGTTTGCCAGACATATTGTTTTTAGGATAATGATGCATTTGACAAAGAGCGACAGAGTTTATTCCAATTGTCATAGCATTGTCAGAGTATGAGGTCAGCTAGCGTAGACAAAGTGATGATGAGAATCAACTCTGAAAAACTGAGCATACTTACATTGGATTATGGCCTCCAGTCACAAGATACAAAAAGTTACTAACAGCTCAAAGTTGGTGTTAAAGGCGCAGTTGTTTTCATATTGACGTAAGTCATGCATTTACAGGCTTTACAATTTAATAACCATGCAACATAAACTTTATGCAGGCAGGTTGTTTTAACAATCATATCCAAGTTGTTTTAGTTTCTGCTCCATTGTTATTTTTTCATCTAGAAAAGCAGAGTGGAAGTACAATTCCAACAGTAAGATAGTCCTACTCCCTTTCATAATGTACCTGCAAGATACCCAGTATTTGTAAACTCTCGGGCTTTCACACTTGCAGAAATCTCCTGATAAACTCCGGATATTTGCAGGAGGAGCTGTATGTGTGAACGCAGACAGACACAGTTTTCGCTCTGACTTCACCCGGAGTTTCTCCTGCCAGACTCCAAGTGAGCTGATGTGAGAACACAGCAGGATATTCTCTGGGGAATTCACCTCGAGCCAATGGGAGGGGGAGTGACGTTTCTATACTGTGACTGGAGTCAATTCAAAGACTGTCTCCACGCCAACGCTACGATCTCCGTGCACGTAATTTAACCTGCTGCATTACATTTTCTGTTTGTCAGTTTGTTGTTCTCCTCTCTTTTGTTGATGTCATTCCATTGGACTACACGCAGCATTGATATTGACATTGATAAATTCGTCCGCTGCTTCCGCGTTGTTTTTTTACGCCACGTCTTACGTCAGGAGACCTCCCCGTCCCCCCTCCCGTCTGACAGGGATAGTCTGCCGCTGTGAGGAGCATATGTGAACAGCCAGGTCAGGAGAATCTCCGGAGCAGTCCTCATATGTGAAAAGGGCTTTAGTTACTAATATGTCTTATGTCGTGAGAAGTTGCCAGACTTTAGACTTTTTGAAAGTCTTAAAGAATTGTAGGGATAAGTGTTTGCAAGTGCAAACTGCCTCTGTTGTTGACATACCTTTACATTGAATAATATGTGATGTCCCTTTGTATGGAAAGAAACTTCCTCAGGTTTACTGATGGATCATTACTGTTAGCCAGCTGGGTGGCTCAAAGATGACAGCAGGACTGAAAGCCAGTCAAATTTGTAGAGTTTAGAGGAATTGGTGGATGTTACTCCAGTTTTAATCCACTGGTCTTTATTCTTAGCTTTTGGAAAGAAACTTTACTTGGTGCATTTGGCCGTATTTATCCAATCCAAACATTTTTTTTAAGTGCAAGGCTTGTGCTTGATGCTTTGCAAAAATTGAGGAACTCAGCACAAGAAATGTACCGTTTATTGCCGGGTTATTCAGTCCCTTCATGCTTTAACCTGTTTATGCACTGCATCTATCCTCGGAGGAGTTTGCCATTCATATCTCAGAAATTCATTTCAGAGCACAAGCAGAGTCATCTGAGCATTACCTCATGAAACCAAAACAGAGAAAGACATGCTGCTGCATCGTGTTTGAGCTGCTAATCTAAATTGTTTTCCTGTCTGAATGTTTGGTGAACAAGTCACTGTAAAAGGCAAACATAATCAACAGCTGCTGTATCGAATCATAATGCTATGAAACAGTTGTACAGATTCCCCGTGTACCCTGTGCATTTAAATGTGGTTTGAGAAACAATTCAAATCCTCCATCAGATAATGAGCCTTAAATCCAGCAAACACATTCCTATGTAAATCTTGGTGTGCATGAATGAACACAGTAAATCACCTTATTTGTTAGCTCGTATGGCAGAAAAAACTGGAACGTTGAAGATCCTTCAGTCAACCAACAAAAAGCTAGTCTGCTTTTGTAAAACAATGTCAAAGACAGTAACAGAGTCCGGCTTTAATCAGAGTGAAATTGAACTTGTTATTCAGGTGTACACATGAAGAAAGGTATGGCAGGTGAGAAGGGTCAATACAGTATAAGTTTGAAAGATGGAATACAGAGGTTTTCATCATCAACAAACGTAAATCTGAACAGACAGAGAGAGAAACTGTTTTTCTAACTTCTGTGAGTTTGACTTGGCGATCGTTTGTGTTTATTCACAAGCTGCGTGTATTCACGTCACAGCCGCTGCAACCTGCTCTACTGCCGCAGTATGATCGAAGAAAACAACAAAGTTTGATGTTTTTTAAATTGCAATAAAAGCAGGGAAATTATTCAAATGTTTAAATACATCATGAGACAAATCTGTAAAAGCATGAATTCCTGCTTTGTTCAATCTTAATTTGTCAGGAGAGACTGAGCGGTTATCAGCATTCTTCACCAGGCGTCTCATGAGTTTCTATGTAAGGTTGAAAATATTGAACAGAAGCGAATAATGCAGATCAGTATTTTAGCACGATTCACGTTTAGTTGTATGTGGCGCACAGATTGCCTTCATCATGTCGTCTGAAACACCTTTCGTCGTCTTAAATTCTCCACTTCAAAAAGAAACACTGAAACGTTTGCTTGTCAAGTACATCGTCTCTCATGTATGTAGGCTAATATTAGCGTGGTTTTGTTTTTGCCTTTGATTGTGTTTGAATTGTATTATCAGTGATGAATATTTAACAGTAACCTGTTTATATTTCATGTTGACTCAGCACTTTATTCTAATGAAAGCAGCTAAGAGCCTCGGTAAAATGTAAGGGGGTACTGAATGTAGCAGCCTTCAAGAAACAACAGTGATCCTTGACTGTGTTTTTGTCTTATGTCTTTTTTCTGTCCTGTTGTCTTGCCGTAAAACCAATCGCCCTTCAGGGACAAATAAAGTTGAAGTTGAAGACAAATGATGGCTAATACCATTCTTGATGTTGGCTTCTGAAATTTGAGGTTTTGTTGCTGCTCTCTGATTCACATCACAATCGATTTTTTGTCTTAATAGTTTCTGATATTTGTAAGCGAACAACCAGTTGAAAGAATGTCTTAAAAATTCAATATGAATTCATCATACAAACTGAATCACCTTATATCATTCAGCTGTGACATTGACAACTTTTTTCTGGCTCTGGGATTGGCTGACAGTCAGCTGTTGCCTTTCCAAGCCTCTGTTTAAATAACAATCCTGAATAGGATGTGTATTATGTCCCAGATTCCTTTTCTTCTACATCACAAGTGCCAGGAATTCCATCTCCAGGATTAGCTCACATGACATTTGACAGATCAGAATAGATTTGAATACATCATAGATCGTTTTTTTTTTTTTTTTGCACATGAAACGTGTGATTGTTTGTGGCTGTTCTTTATTCGTGCCCTGTCTGGCAACCCGTCAGGACCCAGCTGTGTTGGCGTCTCCTCCATCACAGCAAAGTTAGTTCTTTGTGAGGTAATTAAAGTGGAAGCATCTGTTCCAGCCCTGTACGTCTCACACTGAGCTGCTACTGACTCGACCAGCAACCTGCAGCCAGGCCGCCCTCTCTGCTGACTTCCAAGGACACGTCAAGTCTGTGGGTTTTGGAAATAGATATTACCCATATTGACAAACATTGTATTCCATTGTGACATGCAATCTACTGTACAGATGACAGCCTTTGCAAGAAAGCAAGCTGCCAACCATCCAGAGCTGCTTCTTCAATCTTACAGGCAGCGCATTTTTCTCAATATGCGGGATATAGGTCGAGAAGTCCTTAAATACAAAACCAATGCTCTCTTGAGAGCAACTTTGAGTTTCTGTCAGTTTGGTTCAGTTTCTTGCACATTCATAAAAGCCCTGACACACCATGTGTCGGTCCTAGTTGGACCGGCAGCGAGCGATTGTCGCCCTAGTTTTCGCGGTGTATCCAGCTCCATTGCTACCCGTCAGCCCCCGTCTGCCTTCTTTGGGGCGATCGGCGTCAGCTCGGTTAGTGAGAGGAATCGCTCTGATTGGCTGTTCGGAGGTTTCTTTTAACTCCAGCTCTCGAGACAGGTTTGGGAAAGCCCTTGAGCCTGCCGCTGTAGTATCCATGCTTTCACCCATTAGTGCAGTTTGTCCTTATTTGTCGCCTCCACCTCTTCTTTTCTTTTTCCAGTAAAAGACCAAGGGCTGACAACGCCAGCGCCATTTTCAACTTTTTATCAGACATTATTCTCGATTAGAAGTACCTATATTACGAGTGGTGACTGACAGCGGTGTGAAAAATATCTTCTCGTATCATAACAACAGACTACCAAACGATTCAAGCGTCCCTGGAGCTTTCCTAAATGCCAGCTGGTACAGCAAATAAATGATGTCCAATCCCAGCGCTCCAGCTTACAGTACTGAAGTCACAGTCCCTCATTTCAAACTGTATCAAACTTACCAAACGAATACTTGTCTTCTGACTTTCAGGTTTACAGCTGTCAGCACACACGCAAACACACACACAGAAACATGCATAGAAACAAAACAGTCAATTACATCTGCAGCGGAAGAGAACTCCACAGGCCATTTCTCTTCCAGCCGGAAAGCCGAGGTTGATCACATCCTACTCGGCTGCAATTCTCCTGCAAACTTCCTCTAATAACTGGAGACGTAGTAACTGTGGGGCCCCGGCCATAAATGCTGAGCCAAGTGTCAAAGCCACAGGTTGGTGTTTGTGTGTGACACAGTGTAACGGTATGTTTCTCCATGTCTGAACAAGATCCCTGTCCTCCCTATCCTTTCCAATCTCACACACAGCAGTGGACCTATCACTGCGCAGGTTTACTCATCAACTCACCCGTGGAGCCCCTCCATTTGAAGGGATGCTACATTAGTTCTGCTAGCTGATAGAATACGAGGAGCGGCAGGGGGACAAGCTGTTGTCGCAACCTGCTTTATGGGGCAATTTATAAGCATGCAACAATACATTGTTTAGTCTGTTCCTCAAGAAATTTGCAAGATTTAAAAAAAAATTAGCAACAGAATGTAGAGAGTCAGTGTGATGTCTGCTGTGTGCGCAGCTGCCACGGTCACTGCCATGTGGGGTGCAAAAATTGGAAAAAAAACAACCTTAGCCGGTAAAAATATGTTGAACATGACAATTTATAGAAATTCAGGCTGAGGTAAGACATCCTTTTCAAGGCTAAGAGAAGACACATCATAAAGCTCCAGTGGCAGGTTGCTTATAAGGGTTGATTCTTCCGAGTGAGTTCAAAACTGGTTTCATTTATTGTCAGGCTAAAGTGCTCTCTGCAGCGAGTGTTTGTACTCAGTCCAAGCTCATTTGTGAGAGAAGAAGCTCCACTCTGCAACACTCAGTAGCTCACGAATGAGGGTTGTCAGAATATGCAGTAGAAAAAAGTGAATCTAGTTTACGGTAAATGGACTTGAACTTGTATATTTCTTCTCTAGTCTTCTGACTACTCAAAGCTCTTTTACACCGCAGGTCACACCTACACATTCACACACTGATGGTAGAGGCTGCTATGTAGTGAGACCATCAGAAGTAACTAACCACATCCATTAGCATTCATACACCGCTGACGAAGAAGCTAGAGCTATTCGGGGTTAAGTGTCTTGCCCAAGGACACATCGGACATGTAGCTGCAGGAGCTGGGGATCGAACCCTCGACCTTCTGGTTGAGAGACGACCGACTCTACCAACTGAGCCACAGCCGCCCCTTTATAAGAGGCACATTTGAAATGCAATTCTCTAATGATTTTAAATCAACACCCTTTTCTTCATTCAGGGTTTTAATGGAATGTGCACAAGAAGTTTTGAATTGCTTCAGCCTGCAGCCACTAAACAGGCTGTAGTAGCTGCAACATAATCCCAATTGGACCAATGGGCCCCTTCAAAATATTTCAGGAAAGTGTTTTCTTTGCCAAGGACAGGCTCAGATTGTTATATAGGAAGTGTCTAATAATTACGATAATGATTATGAGATAGGCCTATTTGTTAAAAACTAGGAAAAAAACTTAAATCTGGAAACAGATGTTCCATTGCCTTCTTCAGAGAATCAGAATCAAAATAAGCTGTATTGGCCAGGTGTGCTTACACACAAGGTGAGCTGTGCTCTCTATGTACAAAAAGTACAACATTAATGAACACAAAATAAGCAAAGACTAACATGTACAAGGCCACCAAGACATTTTGTGTTTCTACACATATGGCAAGAAACCAACCAAAAGAGGCAGCAGTACATCGGCAACTCCCTTGTGTTTTTTTCTATACTGTGTTTGGCTGTTCCAGGTTTGAGGAGAACAATGTAATTACTGTTTCTCAAATCAAGAAAAAGCTTCTTCCCTTTTCTAAAGACTGGGATGGAACAGGAAGATTTGTAAATCCGTGCAAGTTTGTTTTGCCACTCATTGGTCAGAGGGTTGGCGTCAATTTTCCAGGGATTTGAAAGAAATCCCCTCCATAGAAATAAATCATTCAGACTCATGAGCCCTTGAGTCCAGCGCTCTTGAACTCGGCTGTACCTGTTGTACCTCTCGCTCCCTTCCTCCTGCTTTAGCTTTCATTAGAACACCTGTCAGCACACTGCGAGACTCTTGATGCTCCTGCCCTTTGATATTCAGGAAATTCAAAGGACACTTCGAAAACACCCTCACCCTTTCTCACACGACGCAGTGACATCATCAGGGCGCTGCAATTTCGACTCCCTGACGTCTGAGAGGACTTAATGTTCTCCTTTCATCTGCTGCCTGATCAGAAATCAGAGGCCAGCTTCGTTTAAGCTGCAGCTTGTCCTGGGACGGACTTTTTAAACGATCGAGAGAAGAAAGAAAATAGAAAGATTTGAATAAAATGAAAAAGTCCCATCAGCTACGTTCAATCCGCCGTCATTACATCATTACCCAAGTCTCCTGATAACCGAGGGAGTCCCATCGTTGTGTGTGTGTGTGCACCTGTTTGTGTACAGCTTCAGCAAAAGTCACTGTACTCTCAAAAGGCTCATTAATTATAGTCAGAGTCATTATGAAGATAAGTGTGAGCCCGAGTATTGGTGCTGATAATAAGAAGAAGAATTACCTGTTTCGTTGCTTCTGCTTTCTAATCAGCTGCCCATTAGAGATATCAAGGGACTTCCATTATCGCTCCAGTGTTCTTCCATGTCCCTTTTTCTTTTCTGTTTCCGCTCGGCACTTCTCCATAGTTGAGTGCATTCGCCCCACTGCGTCTGTGGATGTGTGTTTCTCATCAGGATCCAATGGCCGTCGTAATAAGCCAATTGCCATGCGATCTGGTGAGCTTTGATCATCGGTTTAACTTTTATGTGGATATAGCTTCTCCCTAAATATCGTAGAAGAAGACCCCACTCCTGGTGAAGCGTCAAACTGATGGAAGATGCCAAAAAAAAAAGATTCAAGCAATGCAAAAACATTCAGAAAAGCTGGGTAATTAAAGCGATTCAACTGGACCAGGGGCTTTCCCTCCCCAATTCCAATGCTGATATTCTGGAAATATTTAAGTGCAAGATCCCCAATTTATACTGTTGTTACTTATGCCTAAAAAAAGAAACTATCATACAGTGTATACATCCAAAGTAAGCTAATATTTTACCCACATCAGGATGTTTCCTAAATATGAGCAAACAGAAGGTTCTACAGGACCCGCATATTCAAACAAAAGCAAGCAGGCGCTAAAGGAAACAAGAAACATGCTACATAACAAAATATGCACATCTTCAAACAGAACCCAAACAAATCACTGTACCCTCTTTATGAGCCCACTTTGTTAAAACTGTGTCTACCTTTTGTGTATTATTTGTTCCCACCATTAACCTATGAAGATGTAGTGAAGTAATTCATTTTCATTTTTTGTAGTTATTGACTAATTATATTAAATCTCTTAATCACACCATGCTCTTTAAGGCGGTGCCTAAGATCTGGGCTTGTGGTGACATCAGCTACATCTGTCAGACGTACCTCCCAAAAGACTCAGTTTGACCAAATGATAACGCACTTCTTTCAAACTTGATTTAAGGCAAACTAGGTGACAACCTTAGGTGAACTAGGGTTGTCACAATACCAGAATTTCACACTTTGATTTGATATTAGGTAAACCAATTAAAATCAATACATGTTTAGATACCACAGCAACAGAAATAGAAGTCCTGGAACCAAAAAATGCAGGCGAACTCCTGCACAAATACTGCACATTGGCAACGTTTCAGTACCTAAAATGTTCGATGGATGAATTCTTCACCTACGCACCTGTCTTATGAGATAGATGAAAGTTTAGTACTTTTCCCTCAATTTGTTCAACATTTCCAACCATCAGAAGCAGAATTAAGCCAATCGGTGTACGCAGGTTGCCAATGACACACTGTGTTTCAGATGTTTACATTTATTATACCTTCATTATGGCATACATATCTGAACCTACTCGTACTTTCTCTCTTGGATAGGAAATAATGGCCCAAATAAAAAAGGAACACCCGGGTTGTGTAAATAATATTCATAAAGCGCCCCTATCAGCTTAGTGTACCTACTCACATGTATTTATTCACCCACACACACAAAAACAAATCAACAGAGCTAATGATATTCATATGGCTCTCACCAGGTGCTGGCGTTGCTATGCCCTAATGGCTGAAGAACACAAAGGCCTGTTTGAGGCTGTCACTTTGATCCTGGCAGCTCGGGGCTCCTGTGGCTCCGCCGCACTAAAACCTTTATTAGCCATATGCTGGGGACATCAGAAACAAGTCAATCAGCATTTACATCAGCACAGATTTGGACTCAAATCACAGCAGAATTCAACACAGTGTTGTTCAGAAACACATTTCACTGACCTATATTCACTTGCAGAACAGTCCAGCGGTACATTTCTCTCCCAAACTTTCCATAAGTCATTGAAAGGCAAAGTCCACCCTGAAGGGGCTATTACAAATTCTCATTTAATTGCTTAAAAGTTGAGCGTGTTGAAAACAGTGCTGGGAGACATTTTACATCCTCACATACATTACGTCACTGATTCCTATAGGACACAGGGACATTAATACATTTTAAATAACACTTATAGGTTCAGAGAGTCATGAGAGAAGCTTAAAGAACAACTCTGATCTGACTGTTTTGTCCAGGAAGCAGCAGTGACACTAAGACATCACCACTTTGTTTAGGTTCTCAATACATTTGAAATCAACACAATAATTATTTTGTTGATATCTACTTTTAGCCCCTTAGTTGTTACCACCATTGTTCAAATGGTTGTGCACAATTGTTCATGCATATTCAGACAAATGTCCAGCTAGGGGTGAGTGGTAAACAGGTTTTTACTGGCACAGGTATGACCTTCTGGATTTTTGCATTACTGTCGTCACTGGTTAAGATATACATGTTTGGTTGTAGTGCACAAATGAGGCTATACCGATTATTCAGCCTACCAGGCACAGTGGCAGGTGATGTTGGAGGAAATCAATTTAATGACCCTTAAATCCAGAAGACAATCAGCAGATGGAATATGAAAATACTCACCTTTTTCACAAATTGCAGATTTTTACATTTGCAATAAAACCTGACAGGACTCACATTACCAACCGAGCTATAAGGGAGGAGCTGGTAGTCAGATGTTAGGAGTCTTTTATAGAGAAAGTTCAATTAGAAGAAACACAAACTGTGCTGGCATTGAAGCATAGGCATCTATACTTCGGGTGCATATGAAATACCTGTCGTCTCTTGGTGTGCATTAGTGTGAAAGACAGTCAGGTGTCCACAGCTGTAAACCCGGACCTTTGCGCCGCTGTCGACCGGCACTGCAGATACCATCGATTAGCGTCTGCAGGCCATTGTCTGAAAAGTCACTGCCGTCCTCTGATAGACAGACAGAGCGCGCGGAACTCCACAAAAACACACTCAAATGTCAGGGGTTCAGCCTTTTGTGCGAGTGCGAGTATTAATGTTTGTGTCGGAGGCAGGAATCAAGCGGGGCGATCGCGGGTGAAGCAGGGCAGCAGCCTTAACGCTGCGAGAAAACAAGTTATGACTGGCAGAGAGTGATTGAAATGGGTCTGAATAGGAAGTGTTGTTGTTTGATAGCACATGTCTCCAGTGTGCGGTACCTGTCACTAATCCATCACACCTATTGATCCTCTGAGAGTGAAAGAGCAGCTGGACACAGGAGGGGAAGCGACACTGAGTAACAGTAGGAGACACACACACACACACAGGTCTCTCCGTCCTGTTCAGAGGTGTCTTTGTATGCCATTCATCTGTCTACACACATCGATTCTCAGCTGAAATATACGACTGTTTATTCACATTCAAGCCACAACAGCAGCCTGCTGAAAGACGTATTGATTTTGCATGGCCGTGTGTCTGTGTGTGTGTGTGTGTGTGTGTGTGTGCGTGTGTGTGTGTGGGCGGATGCTAGGAGGGGGAGGGAACTGTGTAATTTTGTACTAACTGATTTCTCGCTCCGATGTGTGGAGTGAACGCAAGAGAATATTTAATCATATTCACGTACTTTAAGTGCTTTTTAAATAATTCCAACACTCACCATTTTCCATTCATGCTATGTATTTTTCTTTCATAAACCTTCTTGTTGTTTGGATGCATGGGTGCAAAGAGAGATGACCTCCCAAGCTTGATTTGCAGATCCACTTTTGGTGCTCATCATCTCAAGTTTGCCGTTTGCTATTGGCTATTTAAAAGCTGCTGTCTTAATTGTAAACAGTTCCACACCCAGGTATGCTACCTGTCAAAAATACCATATTGTTGCTTCATTAAAGGGCTGGAAGTTCTTTGTAAATCTGTTGCACAGCGAACGAGTGAACGCTCTAGTGACAAAAACAAAAAACAAACAGAAGTTCCTGTTAATGAGCGAGCAGAGCCGCTTTGGGTTTAAGAAAATAAACTTATTTGTCTCTATGGCTGCTCGTTTTTTTAGCAGGTTGCCTTCTGCTGAGTTGCTGCTGGGTGAAAACTTGATTCAGAAATTTAATATTTTGTTCATCCTGGAAATAATGGGATGCTGACCTTCCTACCCTAAGAGTTGCTTACACTCTCCACAGAGACACTCAGTAAATACAGCACAAACTGTTTTAGCAAACAGTTAAGGGAAGATTTGCAGCACAAAGCATGCCTTATCTGTCAGGCCAGAATAAATCTTTGGATAACACATAAGAACCTTTTTTATTGTCAGTTGTGAATGGTAAATACGGTTAATGTTGTGCACTTGAATGGTGCTTTTCTAGTCAGTCACTGGAGTCAGTGTATCGACTGTCCGCTACGATCTCTTCGTTTTAGAACTCAAATGTGGACGTTAACATGAAAGGAGGACCTACCGGTGCTAGCACTGCTACTGTTAGCTGTTAGCTGTTGTAGCCATTCAGATTTTTGTCTGTCTTAGTCAATGCTTAACTTTAAACAGTGAATTTTGATGCTTTTTTAAATTCAAATTGGACTTTTTTCCTACAATTTTCCTTTTTTTAAATCTTTTTTTCAAATCTCTTGCCTCTGGATGCCTTGTTTTTTTTCTATTATATCTGATACAAAAACTTGTAACTCCATAATTTAGAGCTGAAAACTCATAGTCACCTACAAGTAAAGAATTCAGGCTCCACATTAAAGCTTGGAAAATCCAAAGCTTGACCAAAGGATGAAGGAAAGACGGAGATGTTGGCTGAAGCAGGCGGAGGCAAAGCCAGGTCAGAGATCAGGAGGTTGATGGACGCCTGCTGTGTTGGGGTTAGACACCCGCCATCCTTCTATCTCTGTCCCTCCTCACCTTAACTCCCCTCTCTCCCCCCTTCTCTCTCTCTCTCTCTCCCCTGTGGGTCTTTTGTAAGGTTATTTCCGGCCTGGCGGAGCCCCTTGTTTCAGCATGTTGACCTTTAAAAGTGAGTGATGGCGGTTCTTATAGTCTGTAAGGCAATAACTGTCTGGACGCAGGTAATCTTCACTACGCTCGTGTCAAATCGAGTTTCCTGCACGAGGCCTGCATGGCTTCGCAGCACACGCAGAATCCACAGCACAAACACACACACACACACACACATGTACACAACAGAGCAGTACAGTTGAAAAGCCCATAGCTTGTAAGCAATAGAAGTGCATTTTGAACACACACACACACATGATGGAGAGGTCCACTCCATAACCATCAGAAGCACTCAAAGGCAGCGGGGAAGCACACGGTGGAAAGGTCAGAAATCTCAGCACCTGCATGGAAAGGTTAAAGGCAAAGCTCAAAATAACCTCCCCCAATCCAGGGCACGGGTGCAACCGCAGTCATCACAGTCCCATGATTCATCCCATGTGAAGTCCTCTCTGCAGCATTCATGAGTCCAAAACTCTCTTTCTACTTCGCTTTGCATGAGGGGGAAAAACAGACAAAGCATTTAGACATTACGGAAACAAAGAATGGAGTCAAACAGGTGGCAGGAAGCTCCGGTTGTAACATCGTTGTCTGAAATGCGTCAGGACAGAGAACAGGCGAGGGGATGTGTTCGTGGACATGTAAATATGATGAGTGAAAGTGACGCTCTCCTGGCAATCTGCTTTTGAAGAGAAGAGGGAAATGCAATTTGATTTCACATTGAGACACTTTGAGATGTTTGCCCGTGCCTGGTGAAAAGGTCATCATGGACTTCTTATGTACTTCTGTTTTTTGGTCAGAGGAATGAACGTTTGAATTTCCTAGATAAGAACAAAAAAAACTTTGGCTGTGTAACTTTTTGAATGTAATACAAGTGAGTGTAATCGTGAATACTTTCCCAGCTATACTGATGTAGGAAATTGTCTTTAATTATGAGTGTCATTAAAGTCTCTGACATCGGTTCATGCCACACTGATTATTGGCAGATACCGATGTTGAACAGATACCTCGGTGCATCCCGAGTGACGACTTATTTTCTCACAAAACAACATCTTCCTGAATATCTGTCCATCAAACCAGCTCCTTGTTCTGTCTTTGGAACACAAAGTGTGTCAGGCGGTGCATTGTTGAAGGATTCAAACCCCACAGTGAGAATCAAACATCTCATTCTGTCTGTTTTTCTTCCCCATTTGCTCAAACTTCACCCTGCTTTCCTCCCCCCCACACTCTCTGTGTTTATGTCTTCCTCCCACCCTGCCTGTGCGGTGTATCTCTGTTAATCTGGCTGTTGAACTTATTTCACAGTCGGGTCTCCGACATGTCAACCTGACTTCAGGAGGGAGAACGAACGTTGGCACCCGTTAACAGAGAATCTGCAGAATCTCCGCTCTGACAAAACAATCTATACACGCTCACATCACCTTTCATTTACCTCAAGGCGTCAGCGCTGACTGTGTGTTGAATCGCTCTGCCTGTTCTGATCAGTTCTGCTTACTAGATGACAGCAGAGTGTGGCGTACGGCAGCGGGTTCCAGACACTTTAATGGCTTACTATTACACTGGTTATCTTTTGATAGGTGTGTTGATTCTTAGTGTCTTAAACCGGTCAGAATCTTCACATTTGATTCATTAATAAAACCCCACATGTGCAATGCATCTTAAAAATAATCTTGCAATTTGAGACAGCAGTTTGAGTAACCTGCTGCAGTTCAGGAGCAGGAGCGTATGTTAATGATGCTGCCATATGTTTCCAGGTTCAATGATGAACACGTCTGTTGTTCTTCTGCAGTTTGCTTTCATTCCACGTGTGTGTGCACTGCTCTTTCTTTGACACAACACAGGGATTCACTCTGCTCTAACTTGCTAAATCACCCAAATGATGATGCACAACTTCAGGTTTATAAATAGTCCAAGCCTTACCTCGTCACAGGTAGCACCCAAAGAGAAACAGGGCACCCGAACCGGAAGGTAAAAGCGAGGCCAGCAGGCTGCAAATATTTCAGAAAACTATGACAGAGCTAATGATGAAACATCAGACAGCAGTTAAAAATGCAACAGCAGCACTTTCTTGGAGTTTGGATTAGAAAATGTGTCACAGTACTTTCTATGAACTCTCAGTTGCGGCGCTGGAGTCTGCAGAGAGGAATATATAGGAGGAGATAATTTTACTCCTCATGCTGCAGCTCTGCCAGCAGTGAATCACTGACATTTATCCTCGGGTCACTTCACTAAGTTTTGAGAGCCAGATATGTTTTTTTTTAAAATAGGGGAATGTCATTAACATAAAACTGTCTTGCATTTTACTTCTTCGACGAAAAGATTGGTTACCAAACCGTTATACACTTACCCCAAATCCCAACATACTCCGTGCACGCCGCGGTCCGTCAGCGCCGCGAACTTCGCCGTAGTTCGCTGCCACTCTAGTCAATCATTGTGCTTCCACAGCGAGCGCCGCGGTGCCACTGCCCTTTGCTCTGTTTCAAATACGCTGCGAGTCTATTTTCCACGGAGTACGCTGCAGGTTCGCGTCAAGCTGGACAGAATATGGCAACCCGGACAGGAAGTCAGACAAGGAAGCGCACAGAGCATCCGGTCAATTTCAAAATAAAACACAATATACGAACTCGCGATCGTATTTTCCATCATTTTATCAACATTACATCAAAACAGGCAGCGAGCGAACAACAAATCATCCTCAGAAAGAAAAAGCCATTTTCCACGTTTTTCTCTTACTTCCCGCGTGATCTTGTAGTTCTCCTGTGATGTGTGAACAGCTGATCACGGCTGCGCTCATGTTCCTGAAACTGATCCAGTGGGGCAGGGAGTACGTGGGTATTGTGGATAAGAGCCTGTTTCCACTAACGCTGTTTTTGCGCTGGCAGCACCCACTTTCTTTACAAATCAAATGAAGTTTGCACTCAGGGCCTGATTCACTAAAAGATTGCGCTGCTTTTTGCGGCCACTAAACCCGTGCAAATGAATCAAAAAGACACCGTCTAATTCACAAAAAACAGGCAGCAGGTTAAATGCACACCTAATTACGCTCCATAGCGAACCGAGTCTGTGCGTTGGTGATGGTTGCGTGTTTGTAAATGAGCCAATTATGCAAACAGTTGGGTTAAAACTTCTTCCCTTTCTATGCAAATAAGAATTCTTTAAAACACTTTTCTAATTCACAAACACCGGCGCTAACAGCCACGCTCAGCGAGAGGAAAAAAAAAAAAAGTTGTTGAGACAGGGTGGTAACTGTGCTGCAGGATTTATAAGAGACTTTCCAGTGTTCAGGAAACCAGTTTCACCTCTGTCTGACTTTAAAGTAAATGATCTGTTTATTAAGCCTGTACATATCACTTTGACAGCACTGTTATTATTATGAGCAGGGGTTAACTCAGTCTGGAGCCCTTTTTGTTTTCCCCGAGTTGCCCTTGCTTGCTCAGAGAGAAAGCTTTGTTTTAAATGATGAAACTCATTTTACAAAAAGTTTCCCCTCCTCTCCTCGCTCATCATCTTTATGTGGACAAAACAGCTCCGCACGGAGTAAAGGCGCAGGAGGCTTTTCTCCACTTTCAGACAAGCAAACTGTTTGTAACAGGATGACTTTACGGCTATGTGTGCACCTGAATATCATTAGCACTTCATGCTTTAGTCTTTGAGATGAAGCTGATAGCGGGAGAAGTCCTCGGTGTCATTAGAGCAAATTGACCTTTGCATCAGTTGTTCTGCTGCTTTGCACACAGCGCTATGAGTTGAAAACAGTTCAACTTTAAGAACACCACTTTGCTTGCCTCCCTCACCAACAAATCAAAATCAAGAAGGGGCGGGACTTCTGATTGCCACCGTTGGTGAGGACAAACTGAATCTGACACCTGATAAAATTTCCAGGTGTACGCTGATGCTTACGCTACGACATAATTTTTTTTGTCCTTAAAAAAAGCAAATATTAAGCAGACAGAATCATTTAAAACAAACCTTACAGTCACCACCGAGGGAAACCAAAGTGTCATTAGCTTACTTTTGTAACTTAGCAACAGTGACAACTGGGATCTATTTTTACATCTTTTGGGAACTGAATGACCAAAAGCCTCCCATGGGGAAATTAGAAACGTGTACCTGAGATCCAGCAAACAACCAGTTAATCCATGTTAGCTGCTTTTGGTCAAAAGTGACTGAAACACAAGATAGTCCTGGATACTTCAAAGCATCACTGAAGAACACCCGGTTAGATTTCCATTGCTTCTCCTCAAAGATGTCTTCACTGTGCATGATCTAATCCCAAACAATGAAATGAGTAATTATTTAGACTGTCTTCTTTTGAAAAAATGTGGTACAAAGATTTTTCAGATGCTGTATGACACGAGAAAAACATTACGAATGATGCGTGATGAAAAATGCAGCCAGAAATGAGTTCAAGGGTGCATGAAGGGTGGGTGCGTAGAGGTGGTATCACAGTTCATTTGGCAGATATATATTTGGAGAAGAAAGCATCACCCTCAAGAGCTGTTGAGGTACTGAACCTTCTGTCTTTGACTCTTTTTCACACTTTCTTTTATTACTTGTCTGCTCCCTTGTCACTCCGTCTTTCACTCTCTTCTTCATAAAGCAAAGTCTCTGTTTTGCCTGACTCTGACTTTTTTTATTCTCTCTTCAACCTCCTGCCTCTGATCAAGCTCTTTCATCTTTGGCCCTTTCGGCAAAGTAGACGACGCTCCGCGGCAGGAGCATGCACACACACGCACATCTCCTCCCACACGCACACATATTCAGAAAAGGTCACAGATTGGGCCAGAGCCATCACACACCTCAGCACAGATCTGTCTGATTGGCTGTATTCACACAAGGTGCCCCACTGCCCCTGAAATAACCTCTGGCTGGTGTTTCAAAGAGTGCCGAATACAGCACAGATGAACAGTGCTCAACTACTGCTTGCAGCTAGCTTTGGTAGAATTTGATCACGTCGTCTAATGAAATCCAAAGCTTGTGAATACCAGATTGAATTGAATTTGTGCTCTAAGTAGGCTGAGGTTGTCAGCAACATCCAATGGTGTGATTTGTGGTTTGATTTAGTCGAACCAAAGACAAACAATGTCTCTTTAAAAGTTCTATTTTGTAACAGCCATTTGCAAACTTTGATTGTCTTTTCACCAACTATTCTGGCCAAAAAACTGGAACACTTCAACGCTTAACCCATTTAGACCTGATGAGACGCAGACGGTCTTCTTCCTTTAAGGCCTGATGAGACGTCTACGTCGCATAAGGCCATGAACATGAGTGCAAAGGAAATTTTAATTTACAGTTAAAGCCAATAGGTTTAAGGTCTCTATCTGATACAGAGACAAAGATTTTAGCAAACTTTGAAATTCTGTGCAGTGTTTCTGAACACCCTCAGGTTCCGGGAGGTTGATTTCAAACGTTACTTAGGTTTTAGAGGGCGTTTTTTTTAGGCGTCCTTAGGTCCAAATGGGTTAAAGACTCAAACTTTCAGTTTAGTTTCAAAAAAGTACAAATGAATTAAAGTTACAAACACTAACTGTCAATCGCTCAAACTTTGCTAAAGTTTTTGTTTGTGAAACATCTGGAGTCTTTGTACCAGATGGGACGTTTTTTCCATATTCTTGGTGCTTTTGGGTTCAACCAGAATTACACTGAAACAATCTGAAACAATGGTATTCATATGTGTTATCATTTGAAGCCAAATTGATCAGAAATAATTGCATTTAGTATCAAAACAAGTCTGCATGATGAAAGCTTCTTAAACTCTCCTTGACGTCTACGCTGTGAGGAACCTGATCACAAGGAACTGCGGCTCAATTAATGTATGACGCACCGTGAGGACAGCAGTGAAAACTATTTCTTTATGTTCAACACCAGCTGCAGGAGGTTTAACCCACAGGTCTCAACACTGTGTTCACAGCAAATAAAGCACCAGAAAGACACCACCCCCCCAACCCCCAAAACCTATACCCTCGGAGTGATGCCTCGCTTGCCTGCTCAGCCACCAAAGTGAGGCCTTTGCACGATAAAGTTCAAAGCAGGATTATTAAATTAGAGGAAGACAGAGACAGAAAGAAACTGACACAGACATCAAACGGAGAGAAAAAGGCCTTGTGAGGGGGAGGACTCAGCGGAGTGGAAGTGGTGCCAACTTCTGAATCGGCGCTCTGAAGAAAACAGTCCCCGTTTCCTTGCCCACACACACAACACCCCCACCGCCACCCCTTCCTCCCAAACCTTTGTGATGTATCTGCCATGATGAAAAAAAAAAACACAAAGAAGACACAGAGATGCTTTTTAATCTTCTGTGACTGTTGGCATCATAGAAGTCGCCGTCTTTGCAGCCTCTGTATGGCCTTGCAATAACTGGGCTCGTGTGAACTGAGACAAACCTTTTTGTTGTTTTTGAGGAAAGGAGCGCCAGCCAGGGATGAAGACAGTCGCAGAAAAAAGGGAACAAGTAAGCCTATAGCTTCAAAATGTCGATTCTAGGCACAAAAAACATTCTGGTTTGTCGATTAGGTCCACTTTATTCCACCTGTAATGAAAGAAGTAAGAGTCTATTTATCATGCATCCGTTTAGCTTTGCCTTTGAGGGGCCTGATGGAAATGGGATTTTACTCAGTGCACATTAAAGCAAAGGTAAGCAAGGACCATTAGACCTACAGGCCACTTAGCACAGCTCAACTTAGTCCCCTTACAAATTAGGCACAAATGTATCATTAGCTCTGATGCACATTTAAATAAGCAGTCCATCCAATCAAGTAGTGCCTTACTTAATGGGTTTGATTCAAATCTAGTACTGATGTTTAGATCGTAACTATAGGCCGATAGCACGACGTTGGGCACATGTTCACAGGCATGTAAAAGACCCATTCAGTTCGTTTACATGCTCAGTTAAGTTGAGCTACGGTTACAGCTGGATTGGGCGATTAAATTGGAAAACTATCCTTGTCCCAGTTCAATGCACTGAGGGAAGAATCAATTTTATGGACAGAAAAATGTCCGACCCCGCTTCTGTCAGTGGCTATATGCTCCCTTTCAGCTGGTTAGTGTTGAACCTTCTTCCGGTTGACCTTGCTAACAAGTTAGCACATGGCAAAGTGGTGGTTGTATGTCTCAACGGTCAAAACATGGACAACGTTCAGCTCTGTGTATTTCATAAATGCTCTAGGCTTTATGATGTGCGATGCACGATAGCCCTATTGCTTACGATGATAGCCAAAGGCAGCAACAACCCGACACAAGTACTGTGAGTTAATCAATCTCTAACAGCTTTATCTGGCTGTCATAGTACGACCGGATACATCGATTTGGTACCATTCTAGCTGCACTAACAAAGTCCAGATTAAGTCGGACTAACACAATGAATCTACTTTTTCGATCTGCATGTAGGCATTTTGATTCTCTTTGTTGATCTTTCGCCTTTCTTTAAAGTCATTTTGAGTCCCTTAGAAGTTTTTTTGAAACTCTTAGTTGAAACTCTGCGTCTTCTTTTTCCTTTTAGATCTCTTTGTAATCATTTTGTGTTACTGTGAAGTTGCTTTCTGTCACTCTTTAGTTGTTTTGACCTCTTTGTAGTCATTAACTGACCTTTAAAGTCCTTTTGCATCGCTTTGTACATCTACTTCGTGGTCATTATTTATTTATTTCATTGCCTTGTATTGCATTTCTACATGCTGTTTCTTTTTGTTTGCTGCATCTTCTTTTGGGTGTCGTGAGTTCCGTGGTTGTTTAAAATCTCTTTGTGGTTGATGATCTTTTTGTCAAGGCTTATTCAACCTTGGTCATGCCATGTTAAAAAAAAACAAGGAAAAACTACAGGCATGACACAAAATGAGTCTGATAATCAGAGGCATGTTGGGTCATTGCCACTACTGATCGATTGTTGGAAGATGCTGATCTATTAGTGCTGAGAGGCAGGTTTCTAAATGGAGATCACACATCTCCTTGACAACCCTGAACCAAACACGAGACATCCAGCACACGTTTTATTGTAGTGCTAACTGATGTGGATCATAGTGCCTGTCACGATCCGTCTCCCCATTTCAGAGTTTAAAGAGGCAGGCGAGCCAAGCAGCCTTTCACTGTGCGCCACGCATGGGGCCCTCTTCTTCAAAACTATACCACTGGGAGCGAGAGAGTGGTATGTTTCGTTTGAAGCCAAAAAATAGCTGGTGACATCCGCTGGTTTCTTTTGATGTGAATTGCATACCGTTGAGTAGCTTGGAGTAAATCTAGGGAGACACTTCCTCACTTTTGGCTTCATCCTCATGACTCGTACAAAGTATATTCCATGTTTACATTCAGAGCCAGTTTCTGGAGTCTTGGATCATGGCATATGTCGGTACATGATCTATTTATGGGGTGAGTTGCAGAATAAAAGCTTTTATGGGAGAAGGCGTAGTCACAGACACAAAGTATCCTGCACCACTCTGCAACAATACAAAGAGAGGACAAGTGAATAAAGAAGTCATCAGTTGACGATGCCATTTCTTCTACCCAGCACTAAGAGCAGATCAATGAAAAAAAACGAGTTAACTAAAATAACAACACGGAAAGTAGTGGACAAAGCAACAGAGTCCGCTATATGACGTTATAATGAGAATATTTGCCTTTATATTAATGCTACGTGTAGTTCAAGGGAATGACAACATCAACAAAAGAGCGGAGAACAACAAACTGACGAACAGAAAACGTAAAGCAGCCTTTAAATTACGTGCACGGAGATCGTAGTGGTCGCATGTATACACTCTATGCACCGTGCAGCAGTCACAGTAAACATCAATCCCCCTCCTATTGGCTCGAGGAGAATTCTTCGGAGAATATCCTGCTGTGTTCTCTCTAAGACTTGCTGTGAAAAAAAATACTAGGGGTCTGGCAGGAGAAACTCCCGGTGAAGTCTGAGTGAAAAATTAGGCTGTTTGCGTTCAAACATACAATTTTCAGGAGATTTCTGCAAGTGTGAAAGCCCCATTAGTGTCCATGGGCCTTCAGACCATGGTCAAGGTTAAATGTGAATAATTAATGCTTGTTAAAATGTACATACAGTATTTACTATCAAGTTTTTACACAGAGCAACATTTGAACCTATGACTTTGAAAGTCCTCAAATCTGAAGTCCTTCTGCAGCTTTTATGCTCAGTTTCAGCGGAGCTAAAAGAAATCAGTTACCATGGACAGTCTCTCATGTGAAAATGTTACCAAATTCATGTCTGATCTGAGGACCTGACAGAGGTCTAATGGTAGTGCCGGGGAAGCTACCAAGGTCTGCTTTCTTTGCGTCGTCGTTGGTTTGATTTGATTGCCCTCGACTGATAAAAGCAGAAGCTCAGATGAATTCAAGCAGTAAATGTAAGTGCTGGCAGTAATATGCTGAGATCTGGATTCATTTGAAAGGAGCTTTTACCTCGAGCAGCTCGCAAAAAGAAAAATCAAAGGATATGATTGTAGGAAGTACCGTTCAAAATGTTAATAAGAGGGAGTCCACTGGAGGATGGAGACATTATTTAAATGAGCCATCATCTTCAGGGTTATCAAGGAAAACTCAAAGGTCAGTGACCCAAAACTTTGCTCAATGATATTTTAGTGGGATCTTGACTATGTATTCCCCAAACTGGAAAAAATGGGATTAGAGGCATGAAAGAAGGCATGTGTTTGCCTGTTTGTATTCAATAGGAGAGTAAAACCAGAATGCCAGTCTGATGAGGACGCCTAATGTCAGCCTCTTGTTTGTGTCCAGTTGAGAAGGCACAGCAAGCGCATTGGCCAAACACAGATATGTCTTTCCAAATAGACAGACCACAGTAACCTGCCACCAGTGGTATACTATCCAACTGGAATCCAAATGGCAGCTGGTGAGGAAGTAACAGAAGGACTTGACTGCTGCGTCTGACTGAACAGCAGGCAGGCGGAATATCCAAGGCATTGTACGGAGAGAATAATCTGTTATAAACATGGAGCGATTTGAGGCATGTCCTACTTCTAGGTATCTATTCTAGATAATCGATACTTCTAGATAAATGTGGTTGAGAACAAATCTGTACAGTACTGTATCTACAAATCTCAGAACCTTTCTGTAACACACCCAGGTAAATAAGACCCAGAGATCAACCAGAACAGACCCAAACACAGAACAATGTTCACACTGGTTCCAGTGCAATGCCTCACATATCCATACATTCTTGTGGTCGGTGAAAGCAGCAAAGCTCTGCAACGATTATGGTGCTCACCATCTAAAGTGAACAAGTCTACTTGGATCCATTTTGGGGTAAATTCTATCACAAAGATATCAGTAGAAGGTATTTGATCTCTGAAGTGTTCTGGTTTCTGTTAGTGGTTCAAGAAATTTGGTCCAAAAACATTTAAGTGGCCATTGGTACATGCAGGTGTCATGAACCGGCTCTTGAGGCCTGACGACAGTGCAAAAGATCACAAAACATTCCAAAAATAGTTTATTAAGTGAGGCGTGTTTGTCAGTGAATCAGTGTGTCGGCTGTTGGGTGAGGCTGGTGTGTGCAGCATATGGTATAGTGAAAAACTAAACTACTAAACTACAAAATGAGCATGGAGCAACAAGGAGCTGCGTTGTAACCCCGAGAGGATGAGAGAGAAAGTGCACGGGTTGACTGCCGGATCCAAAATACACTTGAAAGACTGATCAGTTCCTCCTTGGTGTGGTGGAATACGCCCACCAGCGTCCTGCAGGAAGACAAGCACACAGACAGAAGGGGCAATACTTAACAGCAGGCCCTTCTGTTGGAAGGCCCGTCACACAGGAAAACCAACCATGTGGAGAGCTTAGGCCAATGTTCTGTGCATGTGTTGACTGATGGGTTATTATCAGACACTGATTTTGCTCTCTAAAAGTACAGCTCAATATGAGTGCAGATAACTTTCCAATCTTAGACCTTGTCTCTCTAAACCAACGTCCTTCTTGAGTCTTAAGGTTGAGGCAAACAATGACCAGTGCATGTGTCAGCTAGCTTTGTCCCAGAAATACTCAAAAGGCTGCTCGCTACACCGAGTCTTAAAATATTGGCCGTCATTCCTAGAGGCTATATTGTCATCAGAAAATAGTCAGCAGGTTCTGGGTTTGTTCAAGATCTGCTTGAAATGAATCGTCTGCTTTGGCAGTAATATTTTAAGTCTGTATAACTGTTTGGTTGCCTGATAATGAAGCATGCTTACTTTCATTACTGCATGCTTAAAACACCAAAAGGTCCTATTTGTTAGTAATCATGGGCATGTCTGTGTAACTGCTAGCTTTATTGAAGGCCTATGAGTTTTTCTCCAAGGAGCCTTCATGTCATCCTAGAGAGTGTACGTCAGAGAGAGCTTGGAGTCGATTTTTTGGGCCGGAGTTTCTTGCCCCGGCAGGATTCTAACGTGAATCTAGCAGCATAGCTCCATGAGGTGAAGCAGGAGTGGGAGGAGGGTGTGCTGAGTGGTTTAATGATGTCAGGAGACGGGGATTATTTTGGGGTGGCAGCAGCATTTTTATCTCAGTATCTTGACACATGCACAGCCAAAATCTACTTGCAGGGCTTGACACCTCCTGGCCTGAGTTAAAAAATTGTCGTTTTCAAATTTAGAGGAGCTGACCCTTTAACTCTCTAACAAATATAGGAGATCAAAAAGGGCTCTGTGGGCCGCTAGGAGATGATTAGAAGTGTAGCAGGAGACACAGAAGAAAAAGAAGCCCGTTTGACCTCGTCCATTAGTCAGTCAGCAAAGGAGAGACGCACCGAGACCGCCTTCGTCTGTCGGCAGTCCGTAACAAGCTGAAATGAGTATCGAAGGGGCCTCCAGCCTCCATTTACCCCCCTCCTACACCCACCCTCCTGCACTCCCCTTTCTGTGTCTGTTAATGGATATTTAAAGGGTATGTCAGAGATCAAGGAAAAAAGTGTGCTGAGAGGTCAGGCAAGACATGCATTATTCCTACCCCCCTGAGGAAACACAGAATGAAACATGCATTAAACACATCTCTCTCAACACCACAGCCATTTCTGAAAACACTCCACTCCTCTTCTCCGCCACCACCACCACCTCTAATATCTTATGGAATTAAAGCGGTGACAGGTTATCATAATCCAATTTCAGAGACAATCGTGCCGAGCACCTCGCAGCGCACCACGAAACCCAGGATCCGAATTGAATATGCATTCGGCAGATTAAATTACGCAGGGAGAAATAATTACGGCCTACATTGGGAAATCTCTTTTTTGTGTTATTGCGAGAGCCGCAATGTTGTATTGTGTACTGTATTCACTCCGGTGCACTCTACAAGATATCCAATCCTGGGTTGTCAACAGCAAGAGGCTGAGGTGGGAGGAGGCGGCGGTGGCAGCAGCAGCAGCAGCGCTAGCAATGATGATGGTTGTTATTGTGTTATTGTACACTCTGTCTCATAGCGCAATATCTGTTCTCAAAATAATGTCACCCTCTAATGAAGTAAGGCTCCTTTTATTATTTATCATTTCCTGCCACAGCCAAGAAGTGCGCCGCGGCGTATGCCTCGGAGATGTTTTTAAAAAGGCCTCTTTAAATGAACACATTTGAATTGTAATGTGATTTATTTTTTTCCAACGAGGGAGTAATAATGTATTTTCTCTCAGGCTGCTGTTTGAATTCAGGAGTTGTGGGCTGCAGAGGTTTGAGGATGTCGTTTTCAGGATCCTCTGTCAGTTTCAGTTTCTTCAGCTGCTCTCACAAAAATGGTTGTGTTGCCCTCGATATAGGACTTTCCTTCGGCCACAGCTTAAGTTTGAATTTTTTTTAATCCTCTATTGCTCAATCAGATTTTAGAGGTAGCACTGCTTACTGTATTAAAACGGAGAGGAGCATGTTAAAGATGAATGTTTGGGGGCTCCTGCAGCCTAGTGGTTAGTGCGCGTGCCCCATGTACGGAGGCCATAACCCTCCAAGCGGGCGGCCTGGGCTCGAATCCAACCTGTGGCTCATTCCCACTCTATCCACTGTCCTATCTCTCAAATAAATAATCCTAAAAAAAAAAAATACGTCTTTCAAAACCCAAGACATCATACATTTTCTTTCAGGTTTTGCAGCTATGCCAAAATGTCTTGACAGAAATTGGGAAATATGAGAGTCATAGAACCCAGTTAGCTGCATACACTGGTACTGGGAAGTTACTGCAGTTATATCACTGCAGATAATCCGCGGGACGACAACAACAAACATCCAGTCAACAAAAGGAAATGTTTTACAAGGTAGAAAAAAAGTCGTTGTTTAAAATATCTGATTTCATAAAGGAGGGTATATTGTATGGAAGAGTGTATGAGTCGTTTGAAGCCGTCTAAAGACGAACACATACTGTTACCCGTCTCTGAAACTAATTGGCACTTTTGTTTAAACCCTTCCCACACCAATCACTTTACAAATTCATACCCAATTCATTCTCTGGGTGAAGTAAAAAATGCTAAACTGTTCGGTCGTCACAGCTTTTAAAATGCTACATTTGCTTTTTTGCTAAATTGAATATTGAGCTTTTTTAAAAACCCAGTTAGTCCTTCATAATAACATCAGCTGAAAGCCAGTCTTCAGCCAGGAGGGAAAGCACGGTAGGGGTCGGTGGATGTGAGCGAGGGAAGGGATGTGTGTAGCACAGAGTCATGTTGACAGAGGACAAATGAATAATGGGGTCGCGAGATATAGAGAGAAAGGGAAAGGGCGAGTGAGCTATGAATGAAGGAAGGGGGGAAGATTGGGGGATTGAAAGGGTCAGCCCAAACCCCCCCTCCCCTTCTACTGCATCCCTGCTGTTGATTTTTATATCAACTACACACCCTGGAGATTTCCCCGTCCACCTCCATCCATCACATGCTGGACATAATTGTGAGTACACAGATACAGCCATGCATCACTGCATGGGCCAGAGAGGCGAGGGGCTCCACGTGTCGGCTGCTGGAACAAGAGAGACGTCTTGTGTGCCATCCTGCACGGGAGGCGAGACATGAATGCACGGAAGCCATTTGTTCTGGCTGAATAAATAGAGAAATATGCTCAGTAGCCTGGATCACTTTCCAACCTGTTCCTCTGCGTTTGATATCAGCAGCCAATT
Organism: Tautogolabrus adspersus; assembly: GCA_020745685.1. Lineage (NCBI taxonomy): Eukaryota > Metazoa > Chordata > Actinopteri > Labriformes > Labridae > Tautogolabrus > Tautogolabrus adspersus. Next base: position 19,148,834 of record CM036555.1, read on the forward strand.
ACAGTTCAGCTAATACTGATCAATGCTGTAGTGCTCTCTATGCATGAACTTTCCCAAATGAGTCCGTCTCTTCCTGGATCCTCCAATTTGTTCCTCACGCTCGGTGTACAAGGTATCCTTTTCGTTTTATTGATGTGTTTGTCGATCTCTGTCATCTAATTATTTCCCCGCTCCGTGTCTCTTGCTCCTCTCGGCTGCAGAAGGCGTCTCTTTGATTACCAGGGTTACACTCTGCTCGCCACAGATGATACCCTCGGACTCGCACCAAATTATCGCTCTTTGGTTAGTCCACACTAAAAGATTTTAGAGGGGTACCGGGCTTTTAAATGGCTACAAAGGGACAAAGCCAGGAATTTAAGTGACAGGAGGATGAAACTGATTTTTTAGATTTTGCTGCTCTTCATCTTTTCTCTGCATGCAGATCTCTGTGCGGCCAAGTGGGAAGGAAAAAAACGACCATCATAAATATGGTTTTGATTTTCTAACCAGGCAAAACAACAAAGTTACGACGGGAACATTAGACACATTGATCCCGTCTGGTCGATGGAATAAAGCAGCCAGTGACCTTTCCCTCATTTGGAGGCATAAAATTCCTTGTTGAAAGTCTCACAGGGCTCCGGCTGAAAGCATTAACACAAATTACCAGCCGCCATTAAAGGCCCGCATCAATTCCAGCCTGCGCCGTCATTACCAAACGACCGATAAAATGTTGGAAAGCCATTGTCCTGGGCTCTGGCATGTCTCACACACGCACACACATACACACAAAAAGAGGGAAACGTGCAGATGCTAACACACACAGCCCTGGAGACCGCTGCGAAGCCTATTACACACAGTCTGATTTACAGCTGAGCTGCCTGTAGCTGGGACCATCAAGCTACCAGCGCACCAACCTGCCGTGACAGTGCAACTAATTGAGTCCAGATATATCTGTCTCCCCCAACTGAGGCTTGAAAGGGTGATAACACGGCTACCTGCACAACACTGCCTGTACATATTTTACAGACAAAAACAACAACAAGGGGGCACGTGCACCTCTTAGCTTCAGACAGGGCTGTTGGATTTAAAATAGATGTTAGATTTTATTTGGGATGAAAATTAAGGTTATAATGACTTAAAGGCAGGGTTGGTAATTTTCTCCAGATACACATTTTAAGATTTTGGTTGAAATTGTCTTTAGGTCCTGACAGAAGTTAATAACTCATGTGCTCTGAAAAAGGAACAAAGAAAATCTGTCATCTGTAACAATTTTTTAGCCTGTAAAAACTTCAACCAATGTCTGCCACGAGGTACCAATCTGATGAACCAATCACGCCTCCCTGTCTCATTGCTCGTTCTCTACCCCTTGCATGCACGAGCCCGCACTCAAAGCATGAGCTGAGGTCCGCTTCTGGACCAATGGCGCTGGTGCAAATAGGTGAGGGGCGTGGCTTTTGAGGGAGCACAGAGGGGAGGGAGTGGGTGCAGAAGGAGCACTGAGGGAATGCTACTTTCAAAATCATGCTAGTTTTCGAAAATTACCAACCCTGCCTTTAATACAAGTCAGACTGATATTTGCAAGCAGTTTAAAATAAATGTTGAGCTTAAAGTCGACACCACAACTCAAAGACCGGGATGACACGGAGATATAGCTTTATTAATAACCGGAAAGACTCAGGGCTTTTGAGACAATTTTTCTGTTTTGGTTGCTCTCAGCTCACATTGGTTGCTTTGTGTAAATGGCTATGATGTCATGACTATCATCTCTTAAACGTCCTAGAAATATCCCGATACCTAAGTGACTAGATTTGTTTACCAGCCCTACATAAAACCTTTGTAAAACTGCATCAAACTTTTCAGCAACATAGCCTCGAACAACCCGAGTGATTTCTTGCACTTATCTTGACATGGGTATCCAGTTGCACAGGCCCATAGCATAGCAAATCAATCTACTTTTTATGAAAGAAATATTCAATAAAGTAGACAGTTGTCAGTGTAACACCTCCGCACAAACACCAACGTCTGCTGCGTCTTGTTGCTTGGCTCTGAGCCTCTGAGAGATGCCAAATCAATGTCATTAAATCTATTCTGAGTGGTTAATAAAAAAGTCTGCCACCTTATGTGCTCTGATAAAGCACTGATCTCATAATAAGTAGAACAGTTTTCTGCCAAAGATGAATAAAACCTGGAGTCGAAGTCTAACAAGCAAGAGTTTATGAAATGGAAGAACAACAGATAAAAGCAGCCCATCAAATCTAATTACATTTGTTTACATTTCTGAAGTCATGTAAGGTCACTTGTGGGTAAAATGTCTCTGCATGCAGAAATAATGAAGTTCTCTGAATGATTCAGGGCACCCAACGGAAGACAGAAAGGCTGGAAGAATTTAAAATATTTATCAGATGCTAACTTGCTTTATCGTATTAGGGAGCCGTGGTTTTCTAGATGTCCTCTGTGAGCCCTGTCCAAAAACTAAACCGCACAGGCGCTGCTCAGCTTGAGGTGTGTTAAAATGAAATGAGGACTGACGGGTTTTCATGTCGTCACTGTGCGTGTAGCTGCTACGTAGTACATGCAAAGATTTCATGGATGTGTCTCTCTGTAATCATGTTAGTGTTGTAGTCAAGACCACACTAATCGAGACCAAGACATATCCGAGACCAGAGTGCTCCAAGACCGAGACAAGACATTTAGGGATCAAGCCAAGACCGAGACCAAGGCAGGGCGAGATTGAGACGAGACCAATACCACAAATATCATCAACTTGTGTGCAGCAGGCACGTTACTCACTTAGACCGTAACACCGGGAAGGTTGTGGCAGTAACCAGGGGATAAAAATCTAATTATGAATTATTTAAAGTTATTCGTTATTTTAGAAAGAGACGTTTTCCTTCCCAGTGATGACATGGAAAAACAGCCTATCAGTGGTGGTCTTGATTTGAAATCCAGAGTCCGTCCAGTCCGAGGCCGAGACGAGGCCGAGTTAAAATGTTTTCGATTCAATGAGGGTCTCGAGATTCGCGAACTACAGCACTAAATCATGCAACACAATTTTCCATTTTGGTGGAGCAGGGAGAACTCCCATGATTCCCCGCCAGCCTTGATGTAATTTTTTAGTTTTTGTTTTCATTGAGAGCCCCCTGGTGGCGGAATTCACATACTGTGTGTTTAATTTATCACAGTACACTATTTCACTTCAGTTCCTGTTTGTAGACAAATGAGGACAGCATGATACAACTGTTGCAGTATTCATTTCTTTCCACTGGAGGGAGTCAAAGTCAGAATATTTGACTTTCTACCTCAAGGTGTTAGTATGTAAGGATGACACAGCTTTGACGATACATCCATTTGTCTTTTTTAATGTAATCATACTTTTTCTTGTTGGCTGACCCTCTCTACCCTACACTCCCCCCTCCACCAGTGCAGCAAAAGAAACTGTGTCAGCCAACATCTCAGTGTCATGTTGCATAATTTCTGGGCAGTAATGTCTTCAGGCGTTGAAAAATTAAAACGGTTACATCACGCTGCTACTCGGGGATGTCAGAGTTGCCTCGTGCAGCTTTAAAACGCTGCTCAGCGAGAGCTTGCATTAACCAGTCATGATTTTTGGATGATTTATTCATGGCGAAGTTTCCATTCTTTATTTTTGTATTCTTTTACTCCATTTTTTCAGCCAGAATCTTGTGGGACCTGACCTGACATGTATAACACATACACTGTTTTTTTGTGGTGATTCTATATCTTGGGGTGTCCAGAGTGCAGCAGGATCTGATGTAGGTAATTTAACACGCGTGCTCGTGTGCATTCATGCAGAGTTTGTTGCTGCATGTTTCTCTCTCGGCGCTCTGCAGGCCCCTGCTGCTCTCTAACCTTCACACAGCTCTAGGTGAGGTCAGGATGTTCACTTCTCTCTTTCTCTCTCGGACTCAACCTCTCCACCTCTCACTCACACAATACGACCACAGTGGGTTTCATTTACTGACAATGACAGGTGGGTGACAGGTTATCTGCAGGTTGTGTCACTTCAAATTAACATCAATGGAAAGAGTGAATAAAACAGGTTTTTGCAGCACAACACAACATCTTAAGGCATTTATAAATCACTAAGGAATAAACCAACCTGAGAAGAATGACAGAATGGTCGCACTGAGCGATGATGGAACACAATGAAAAGATTCTCTGATGGAAACCTGTAGAGTACACCTGCTTTAATCTTGTGTTTACAGGTGTAGTTATGTGTTCACTCACTTCCACCGTTAATGATGTCATGTCTGGGATATCTATTGAGTAGCGTTGCGAGATGTGTAGCTCAAAAACCTCCTTATTTATCTGACACCAGCGTCAGTAAAATCCCTCATTTCAGCCTCTGCCTGAAACGGTTCGTTTCAGCGGCTGTCCCTTTAAGACCCTGCCTCCCAATGTGTTCTTTCCTCCGATTGGCCAGCTCTGTTTACAGTCGCAGGGAAATTTCAGTGAGCTTACGAGTAGGCATGTCCTACAACTTTGCTCCATCCTCGGCAGAACCTGACGTCAGGTTGTGGTGTCAAGTCTCGTGAAGTTCTCGTAACATCTCGTTCAGAGCAGCAGGAAACCACGTCCAGGGATCACACCAACAACTGTGTATCTCTAGGTTTAGTTTGGACATCCCACATATAGAAACATTATATGTATGTATTTAAATATGGAGCAGCATTATATATTTTTTAAGAAACTAAAATGAAAATGATTTTAAAAAAACAAACAAGAGCTGAATTCATATTTTGGTTCTCACTCCATGGAGATTTTTGAAAAAGATGAACACAGTATAAACCGAGCTCCACTTACTCTCAGGATCTGAAGGCCAAGGTTAGGCAGATAAGTTGCGTTTAGATCCTGTTTCACTTCTTTTTTTTTAAATACTTTGGCATCCTCTCGAACGATGCTCTCTTCAATAGTTCCATGAACCCGAGCTGGTCAAATATTGACTTGATGTCACTTTCTGATTAGCGCTTGGAGTAGTTTCAGATTTGATCAAGATCAAAAAGCACTCTTTTGTGTTGATGGATAATACGCTTTTCTAAAGGCGACTCAGCTTTGGACTTTAAAGACCAAATATAAACTCAAGTTAAGGATTGACAGAGTGGCCAATATCCATTCCTGCAAATTTCTGCTGAGCCACTAGATGTGTCACTGTGTTTGCAATGCAACCAACTCTTTTCTCCTGTAAGCGCTGTGATGTGTTTTTACCATCCCTCTTGCTTATCGTGCTCTAATGTTTTTCTTTTGGCTTTTTATGCCTTTATTTTAGAGAAAGGACAGTGGGCAGAGTTGAAAATTGGGGAGAGAGAGTGTGGGGAACGACATGCGGGAAAGGAGCCACAGGTCTGACTTGAACCTGCCCCCCGCCCCCCGCGCCTGGAGGACCGGAGCGTGCACACTAACCGCTAGGCTACCGGCGTCCCGATGCTGTAATATTTGAACAGATCTTAGGCATCTTTTTTATGTTAGCTGAGCATCAGACACAGCTGTTCCTCATTAATGCTTGAATACTCTATCTAGGTGCAACATAATGTTTAACATCCACGTATGAAGTTAATCTTAAGAGTGTTTTGGTTTAATTACTTTTGAAAAGTATAATTGTATAGGGAGCCTTGGTTTTCTAGATGTCTTCTTTGAGCCCTGTCCAAAAAATAAACCTGAACCTCACAGGCACTGCACAGCTCGGGGTGTGCGTGGGAGTGGCCCTATAGTCTCACTATTATCATTTCCCATAATTCCTTTCACGTAACCAGCCATAGATTGGCTTCATGGAGCAGTCAATGGATGAAGGAAGCTGTTTTTAATTAGACAGGCTGCTCTTCTTAACACATTGCTTTGATTTCCGAGGTCATGGTGTTAAATACTGCAGGAGCCAAATTATTGGAATTTCGACTATGACATTCAAAGATAAAGCTTTAATAGCAACACCGATGTTCGATAATGATGCTGCCGGCGAATGAAACAACAGAGTCCAGTTGGGCTCAAACCGATGTGAGAAAGAGTGTCCCGTTCTGGATTTGCACGCTGGTACAATAAAAAACAGAGACAGAAAGCGGTCTCACTGTCAGTCTGGCCGTCCAATAATACTTCTCTATTTCACACAGAACTCAACCTGTGACTCTTGGAAAGGATTTTCAGGCCAGCTGTCAGCGCCAGCACCAGACAGCACATAGACACACTCGCACACAAAAAGAGCTGACACACACCCTTGTGAGTCAGGAGACACAGAGACAGAGATGTGAGAGGAGGGAAGAGATCCACGCTGGACTGTTTTTTTTAACAGAGCTTTTGCGCTTGCATCCGCCGCTTTCCCCTTTATCTGCCATCCCATCCTCCCTCTCGGTGGGTGGGCGTTTGCAAGCACGGGTAGCTGTCCAGCGTTCATCCTGGACGCCAGCCCTTGGCCTGTGAAGGATGGTGGGAAAGCGAGGAGGTTCCAAAATTCCCACGATGCTCGTACGGAGCAGCTTCTGAGATAATCGGACAGCAGGAAGTATGGACAGCTCGCAGCTCTGGACAACAGATACAAAGGAGTGCAGATATGTGTGTGTGTGTGTGTTCACAAGTGTGTATGAATGTTTCTGAGGAGCTGGCATCGGGACTGCGAGTCTGCTGCCAGACTTCCTCCATATGTCCATCCCAGTCTGTCTGTGCTCACCAGCATCCAGTACTAACAGGCTTAAAAGCATTACTGGATATTTAACGGTCCGTTACAGAGCGGATCAGAGGAGTGGATGGAAAGGAAGCGACAGCACTTGAATGAGGCAGACTGTCCTTAAGGAGCAGAGTTACTATAAGTGGAAGAGATCTCATAACTCGGATGTGTACTCGACCCAGCACACTCCGTGACATTTAATATGCAGCCATCACTGTGCATCTTTTCTTCTTCTTTTGTGACCAGAAACACCTACGAAACTACAAACTACGACCCCACATCTCCCCCTCAAACAAGCCTGCGATGCGATACTGGTTTCTGTGTGTGACCACAGAAAGATGCTCTCTAAGTCAGTGTCTCTAATTACGTTGTAGCTTGTAACTGAATATCTGTGGTTTTAAGTTTGGTTTCTGTCCTGCAGAGTTTTGTTAAACTGCTGCAGAAAACACAACATTTCCTGATGAGACTCTTTCACAATAAAAGCTTTCTGATATAGCATTAACAGGGGACTATTGTTGTGAAGGATTTGTCAGAAAAGGAATGTGTATATAGCCAAGCTTTAACGGAGCTACTGTAGGTGGTGACAGTGTTTACAGCCACTCCTCTGATCACGATTCACAACTACAGAGCATTTATTTGAATCCTCTTGGACTTAAAACAAGCAAGACATCAGTTGAAATACAACTTCGGCAGGTAGACCTGCACCGCGCAGGGCCAAAGTGACGCCGACTGAAGCCATTCCAGCACTTACCCTATGTCAAATCAGACTGAAAGAGACACGCAGCAAGCAAGCAAACTCACTTAATGTTGCTGTTCTTTGCTTCAACTTGGAGATGGGAGAATACAAGCTTACCTGATCGCTGCAGAAGTATTCACTTTCATTGTAAACACTGACAGCCGCTCTGACACGAGGAGAAGGCGGTGTCCTTTGATCAGTGAGCGTGTGAGACAGTGAAACATGCAGAAGACTTGGAGATTACGTCTGAGCTGCTGTCACTTTTAACACTACTTTTATTTACCTTCCACTGCGGCCTTTACGTTGAGCAATCGCTGTTGCATGCCTCGTGTGTGCACAACTAGTCAAACGCTTATTTTTAGACAGGTGATGATGGCGTTACAATTGATACTGTTGTGATACCCCAGTTCCCTCTTATTACCAAGCCACCACTGATCACATTCAACTGATATTGATCACAATAGGATTGTTGGAGTTGAATGACAGAACTTTAAAAATCTCTCCAATCAAATTCAAGAGCCGTTTTCAAAGTAAAGAAAAGAAGTCATACATAAAAGAGGGCTAACTGTAAAGCTGAAATCAGAAGAGGATAAAATAAAGTACGAGAGTTGGAACAAAGATAAGACAAAAGATGAGGATAGAAAAATAATAAGATATGGACAGGAGGATGCTCGAGACGAGGGTGAGAATAAATTGATGATCAAAAGGATCAACCAAAGTAGAGTGAGAGACAAAATGAAGATAGGATACGATCTAATAGGAATAGTTAAGGATAAAGTAGGATAAAGATAAGTGGGAGATAAGGAAGGAGTAAAGATAAGACTATCATTTTTAAAGGATCCTCTTACCTCATCGGGTCATTAGCTCGTTGAAGCAGCCAAATTGGTTATATAGACATATGCAGATGGCAATTCAGCATGTTAAGTACACTCCTGCACAAACACACACACACACTCACTTACCGTACGCGCTCATATGGGGCTGTAACTTGATCTTTCTGACAGCTGCAGAGAGGAGCCTGAGGACTTATTATTACGTTTAGTCCTTTGGAGGAAAAGAACATTAGTTTAAGGTTGCAACTCTCTCTCTCTCTCTCTCTCTGTCTCTGTTTGCTCTCTATATGCAGCTGCGTTGGCTGTCTAAGTGGGAGCCCCATGGTTCCTGAAGTGGATCCTGGGAGACCCCTAACGAAACGAAATTCAATCTAATTCAATTCTGTCAAAATGACCCCAGTTACAGAATGTATAAAAATGAGTAAGCACAGTTTTCAGCGCTGCTCATACACTGTAGTCACTTCTCAAATTCAATACTAAATCAACAAATATCCTCCCATATGGCCGCCTTGGATCAAATCTTATCAAAGGGGGGTCTGTGGACTAATGTGGGCTTATTTGGGGGGTCTCTGACATGAAAGAGTTCGGAGACCGCCTGCGGCTGCATCCTGGAAGTCAGAACTGAGGGAAGAAAAGTCGATGAGTGATCCGGAGAAAAAAATTCAAATGGGAAGCATTTCTCTGAGCACAGATGGCAGTCAGCTCTGAGGGAAATGGCACAGGGTGATGAGAAGGGCGGAGGATGGTGGGAGAGAAGGGTGGTGGCATTTCAGAAAAAAAGGGGAGAGTCAGGGGAGGGGTGTATGGTAACAGTACAAGCAGCCTCCAACACACCTTCAGGGCTTGGCAACACTCCCTGCCTGTGTGCCGGGTCGCTGTTGTAGCGTTTACATCCCAGCGGGGGGGGAAGGGAAAGGTGGGTCTCACACCTCTCACACACCTCGTGCTCTCTTACATCAGGTGGTGTTCATCCCCCTCTATGACATTTCAGTTCCACTCAAAAAGAATCAGACGTCACATACTATCAGCCTGTTTTCCATCTGTTATCTTCCATGACTCATCCTCACATGAGAGCTGTCACAGCCTCAGCGAAAAAATGAGAAGTTTGTTTTCAAGTATTACAAGTTATTGGACTTTTACTAGTCTGCTGAGCAGAACATACCCATCTGGTTGAACTACAAACTAGGCGGTGTGTTTAAAGCAGGTTCTCACACTATACTATAAGGTTATCGAGACGTGTTGGGCTTGATTCTCCCCCATCTGACAAAAATCAGCAAAGTCCTCCTGATTGGTGAGGAGTGTTAAGAGTGATCTGATCTGCTCACAAGAACGTCATGGCCGCATCGAGTTTTCAAACCTTGAACATAAACATTTTATATTGTGATCTGAACTCCTATTTCGTTGGGGAGAACCCTAAAGACAAAGTCTGGATTGTTGCATAAACACAATTGGCCGCCAATTGGGAAGCGAGCTGACTAGAAGGAAGCACAACAACCAACAGTAAATCTATTTTTACTCACTTTCAGGTCACGCTCTAACACGCACAGCCCATGTTCATGTCACTTCCACGACTTCATCCAGAGTTTTCTCTTATTTCTTTGCGAATTTGGTGCAACTTCTTACCGAAAAAACTGTTGCCAATTCTTCCTGTCTTTTGTCCGCCATGTATGTTTGCAAGAGAGTTTACAAGAGTTCCAGTTGCCATTGCAATTTAAAAATCTTTATTGTGTGCCAGGCAGTAACTATTCCATTTTGTCTCCATTTCGATATCACATTGAAACAAATCTTAAGAGTTTTCTTTGGAATTGAGAACAGCGACTTGACCCATTTCTGCCTATTCCCGAACCAATCACAATCATTGGCGGCACTGGCTTCACTCAGCAGAGCATATGGATCCCTTACGGCACCGTAGGCCATCCTCCCTCCTCATTTGCCCTCATCCAGGACCTTCATCTCTCGTTAGGCTACAGCCCCTGCCCATCTGCAGAGCGCTGAGGGCTGACGGGATCTCCCATCCCTCCCAGGCCTCCCAGGTGTTGAGCAATATGTTGCTCAAAGACGTTGCTCCAAGGTCAAGTCAGTGCTCATCCCCTTGTCTCTCTTAGGAGCATTTCAAGCTAGAAGTAGAGCACTGACATGCAAATCTAAGGTTGAGAGACTCTTAGGATTTCAAAATAATTCAGAAGTAGTTCTGAAGGAAATAACATTTTGGCTTGATTTTGTAAATCAACTCTTCCCATGGCTGACATTAGTTGGACTTTTGGTTTTAAGTATTTATTAGCTGAATTCGGAAGTAATAAAAATAATAAACTTCTTATTGATTGGGGATATTAGGGTCCGGCTTTTTAATTTGCAGAATTGAGTTGACATTTCTAACAGCTGTCTAAAACAGGGCAGAGAAAGAAAGTTGGATCACTGGCACTCATATGAAAATAGTCTTTAACTCTTTGGTTAAATTCCCGCCACGTAAAATAAGGGCTCGTGTCCACCTGGCGTTCTTTTTGAACAGAACAGCGCTGTCTGGATTTCTATAATAAGACGTTTTTGGATCTATATATTTAATGTTAATAAAGAAACAGAAGAAGAGATAAAGGATAGTATAACATTTTAAACACATAAAATCTCTCTGCAAGCTGCTGCTGTCTGTTTCACCATCACAGACGGACTTATCTTTCCCTCCCTGGAGAATTGATTTACTGTCAATGGCGCAGTGGGAAAGAAATGCTTTCCTGTCATGCAGATTGATGAAAATGACAAACATTTCACTTCAAGTGATGCGTAGACGGCTCTAAGTGCACTGTAAACACACTGTAAGTACCTGATGATTATTGTGATCACAATAAACTCGTCATATGTTTGAATGTTATCTGAAGTGATGGCTTTTTGGTGAACTTCATGTCTGAATTCAAAGAAAACACATGCAAGACTAATTTATGTTTTGAGTAAATTCACTGATTGACTTTTTTAACCCTGGACAGAAGCAAGGCCGTATGAAAGATGTGCAACATGGAGGTCAAATACTGGAACTACAACAAATCTCTAAAACCATTTAACGAGACATCACCCAGACGTACAAGCTAGTGAAGCGTACGATCTGAAACAAACCCCATTGGAGAGGGCGTTTACATTGAAGTTACCATCCAGTTCTCCACATGCCCAAAAAACAACTCAAGCTGTCGCAACTTTCATATGTAATGATGTCCGACCATATAGCGTTGGTGATGGCTTTAAAAGCCTAATAAATGTGCTCGAGCCGCGCTACGTGTCACCGACCTGCAAACATTTGAGTGAAGTGGCCATCCCTAAACTGTATGCAGAGGTGGTACACAGCGTCGCACTTAAAGTTGGCAGAGAGAGTCGTCCTTACCTGTGACAGCTGGACATCCAGAGCAACAGATTCATACCTGACTGTTACTTCTCCTAACTACATGGACAACGAGTGGAGACTCGCGTCACATGTTCTACAGAAGAGGCAAATTCAAACTAGCCACATGGCAAAGAATCTAGCTGAACTGTTGTCCGAGGCGACGCAGGAGTGGGAGATAACAGACGATGCTGCTATGGTTGACGGCACTGTAGCACGTCAGCTGCTTTGCACACACATTGAACTTAGCATCACAAGCAGCTCTCAAAATCCTTAGATTGTTGCACGCTTGCTTGGCCAAGTGAGGCACATTGTGTCACTTTCTCATCGTAGTGCTATAGCCAGTCGACAGCTCAGAGAGAAGCAAAGGATGCTGAACTTGCCCGCACATACATAAGCTGATGATAGTCGAGTTGCTAGAGCGCTTCCTGGAGCAGCAGCTTCGTCTGAAGTGTGCAGGAAGGAGAGCGATCTCTGCACCCTGACAAAGCTTGACATAACAGTCACGGAACATGTGGTGGAAGCTTTTGAGCCACTGAAGGTAACGTCTGAAAAGAAGTCCACTACTCCATCAGTCATTGCGCCTCTGCATGTGTAGCTGCTGGAGGAGATGATCATTTCCACTCCACTCCACTGTGATAAAAGACCTCAAGACTCCTGTTTACAACAACTTGATCCAAGGTACACTTACTTAATGTGTGTGTGTGTGTGTGTGGTAGCATTGAGTTATAATGGGCAAAGAACATACTCTAGGCTTTATTTATAACAATTCAAAGATGCTGGATTATGCCACCCCTACTCCACCAAAGAGGTCGAAGGAATCAGCCTTGGGCCAGCCTACACATCCAAACCCGCTTTACCACAGAAGACTCCTGCTGACAAGGCACAGGAAGACGTGACCGGATACAGGGAGGTAAAACCTATTCCACTTTCTGGAAATCTACTGACCTGGTGGAGGGTGCATGCATGGGAGTATCCCCTTATGGCTTACCAAGCAAAGCTGCGGGACCCTTCTGAGGGAGCTTTGTTCTCTGGATTTCCCCCCCACTATTTTCAAAGGGCAAATCAGAGCCTTTACTTTTCTGACTGTTTGTTTACTTTAACTTGTATGCTTGTCTCTTTTGGTCAATACATGGAGTATTTAGTGTGGAATCATGACACTGTAGTTGATAGCACAAAAGCTTTTTGAGAGTATCACACCTAGGTTATCCTCCTCTTCAACCAATAAGTCTCAGAGCTCCCCAAAACATGTGTGTGGAGCAGGCAAAAGACGGAGAGGATGGACTTTTATCATCATCGGCGGGTTTGTAGACGGACTAGAAACACATAGAGAAACATGGTGAAGTGGATTTTTCATAATATGTGACCTATAAAAAATAAAGATTGATCGCTTGAGTATGACGTAATTCACTCTTTCCTTGAAATAGTACAGTTTCTTACATAATGTTTTCGTTGAGTCTGCACAGATTCTAGGAATAGGAAGCATTTGAAGATTATTCTGGAAATGTCAGAACAATGAGCAACAACAAAGGCACTGGCAGACCGTTTAGTTTGCAGGGTTTTTAAGGGTTAAGCAGCCTGAACGTGTGAGACTGCCTGAGTGTATTCTGAGTCATATGAACTTCATTGTGGAGGAATGTAAGCAGATAAGAAGCAACATAATTGGAATGGAAACTTCAGAAACGTACATTAAGTTCAATAAGAGGACATTACTGTCGATAACATTCAAACATATAACTCTTCTGCACAGTTTACTCCGAGCACAATAATTATCAGGTACTTCCAGTGTGTTTCCAGTGTACTTACAGTGTTTCTACGCCCTCTACGCATCACTTAAAGTTAAGTGTTTGTGCAATCATCATTTTTATCTATCTGCATGTTTTCACTGCGTCGAGCACAGTAAATCAAAGCTCCAGAGGGGCAAAGATAAGATGGTGGAGAAATAGACAGCAGCAGATTGCAGAGAGCTCGACATGTCTTCTATTTGTACAAACAATTACATTATCCACTCTTTTTCTTTTCTTTTGAGTCAGAAAAAAAAAAAAAAAAGTCCAGCGATGAGAATAACAACAAAATGCAGAGGGGGAGAACATTTTCTCTCCCTCCCGTCCTCCCTCCCTCCCTCCTCCTGGATGCCAATTTTCATTTTAATTGCGTCAAAGCGCTTTTTCTCACATCAGAAAAATGTGTACGTGTGAGGGTGTTGATTAGAGAAAGTAAAAATACAGCATGTAGGATTTTTATGCTAATTACCCTTTAAACCTCGCTGTCGTCAGCCGGCTCCCCTAATTAGCATGTTTCCGACAGGAGCGGGGAAGAGTGAGAGAGAGCGCTGCGACGGGGCTCTGCATGGCTGAATTAACAGTGTGAAAACCCAGACATTTAGATTTTTTTTTCTTCAACCCTCCCCTTCTCTTTCTCATTCTTTCCTCCTCTTCCGCCCACCTGCACCTGTGAACGAGTCTGTGAGAGTTGGAATTAACTCTCTCGCCCTGTCTATCTGTCCCTCTCTTCTACACCATGAATCAGTCTGGCTGTCTGCAGCTTCCTGCGATCTATCCACTGTTTGTCTATCTGCTCGTCAATGTCTCTCTTTCTGTCTGTCTCTGTATTTACAGTTTCTTTCTGCCCATCTGTCTTTTACTCTGCGTTTATCCACATTCCAGTCGGACTTTTTCTCTCTCTCTATCCATCAATCTACATCCCTCGTTATGTCTTCCTCCTGCTACGTCTACCTTTGTTTCCATCCATCCTTCTGTCTACCTCCATTTTTCTACTGTCACTCTCTCTCTCTCTCTCTCTCTATATTCTCGCTATCGTTTCGTTTCACGTGACATTCCAAGGAGTGTGCGCTCAGCTGTCCTTCGGTTCTCCCCCACGCAACAGAAGATCGAACTGTAAATTGAACATGTTTAAAATTTTAGCTCCAGCTTTCTTCCATGCAGATCAGATCACTCTTTACTCACCTCACACGACAGGAAAATATGGCAAGATAATCTTTAGAACCATTTATAATCGTGACTTTGCTTAGGACTGTCTGTAGGGGGGAATCAGGCCCAAACTGGCCCGATTATCTTGGAGTGTGTACCCCTTCTAAACACAAAATGACAGTGGCAACGTTTCGGTACAAATTAAGAAAGTATCCCTAAAATATTCCATCACAACTATCACTTATGAAACTCTTGCTGCAGCATTGGGTTGTACATACAGTACGTCTGTAGTTTTTTTGAGAGCCTCAGTACTGCAACCTTAGTACATGTACAGTTTGTGTCTCAGTGTCTACGTCTGTTTTTCTATGTGGTCTGTGAAATGTCTATGTGTGGGCTCTGGCTTTTTTCCAACCCACTCCTCAGTCGCTCTTCATTCTACTATTTTAGTTGTTCTTTTCTTCTCCAGTTCCAGTCTTGAGCTCTCGAGTTCACTCTGTACTTTTTCAGTTTTTCTTTCCTCCAGCACTTTTTATTAATTCTTGGCCCGACAGAGTTAAACGTCTGATCAGACAACACTCTCTATCTGTGGCGAGGTTCTGGTTAAAAGCCAGCGGTGTTTTGACTGTCAATTTGCAGCTTGAGTGCCTTCAAGGTTAGACGCTTTCCATGCTGTGAGAGTGGGAGTTTTATGGTTACACCTGGCTGATGGAGGCAGGTCAGGAAGAAGCTTTAATAAACACACCAGCACAGAAATGGCGTTGCACTCTTTCTTGTCCTGCTGTTTTCTTCTCTCTGAGCTCAAAATCTCCTCTGAATGGGTTATGACTCACATGTTGTCCCACCTGTGTTTCCATTCAAAGCACTTCCTCTACATTGTTTTTCCCGGCCTTACAGGTTGCGATCTTTTCATAATGACTCATTTAATTTTGAAGTGACTGAGCGTTAATTGACTTAAGCACAGGTGCATCCTCTAATTGAGATGTTGTTGGCCAGCACTGTTTGCTGAAATTAATTTACAGTTGTTTGTTTTTTCCAAATGTTTGGAAACAGTTTCTGAAATCGCATAAAAAGGAAATCAATTTACACATTTGAGAAAGTAAAATAAAATCAGGGACTAAGCACCATCATTTGGTAAATGGACTAGAGCTTGTTTAGTACTTTTCTAGTCTGACTACTCAAAGTGCTTTTACACCGCAGGTCACACCTACAAATTCACACACTGACAGCTATGTTAAGTGTCCATCAGGTATAACTTATCCCGTTAATGTATACGCTGCCAACAAAACTTTGAGTTAAGTGTCTTGCCCAAGCACATATCGGACAAGTGGCTGCGGGAGCTGGGGATCGAACCCCCAACCTGCCAGTTGAGAGACTAAGACTCTACCACTGAGCCACAGCTGCCCCATTCAGTGACATCACTTGATAATTGAAGATTTTTAATGTCCTTTTAAATGTATGTGTTAAAAGGATATCCTCAACTTAAATTGTCATCACAGACTTGGCAACAAAAAGTGTTGAAGCCAAAGAATGAATGTAAATAAAGTTAGAACTGAGCACATGTTAGCAATGGTTAAAAGTTAATCGTCTTTAGAACAGACACATGCACACTCACTTTGAAAAGGTTAAACTATTTAATAATGAGTTGTTGACGAATAAAAACAAATTCAGCTTTGAAAAATGTAGCTCGTTATCGCATGCTGCCACCAGAGGTCTCCAAATTCCCCAAGCTTAAATTGACATTTTCAGACAGCTTTTTTTTTTGCCTTGACGGTCCAAAACTTAAAAATAAACACAAAATAGAAAACATCTAGTAGTTTGTGTATTTAAGATGCTGCATCTGGGGAGCGCCAGCTAGCCTAGAGGTTATGACGTGAGCCCCATGTACAGAGGCTGCAGTCCTCGTCACAGCGGCTATCGGCTCAAATCCATCCTTTTCCCTTTGCTGCATGTCATCCCCCCACTCTTTAGTCCCAACATTTCCTGTCTCTCTTCCGCTGTTTTATCCAATAAAGAACAAAACATATGCATTTAAAAAAAGAAGCTGCATCTAGTGAAATGTTGTCTTTTGATGTCTAAATGTATTGTACTATAACTTTCATCAGAAAACCTTTAAGCTCTTCTTGATCTTTTACTCGTGTGGTTTCTTTGGGTTTTTAAGACGCGCTCTCTTTGACGTTCCAACTCAACCAGGATCATTAAGGATTCTTTAAGATCTGCTCTATGCGGTCTAATCTTTGTAGTTGTGAGACGATTCTACTTTTTCTATACCTGACTAACCTTTCCCTGAACTAAGTACAGTATGCTGCTAATTTAACCTGCAGAGAATACGACCGCTTCTTTTTCCAAACTCACCTCTTTGACACGTTTTCCTCGACAGGTGAAAATTAGGAGGCTGAAGTTCTTCCTGCCTTTAAGCTGCTATAACAGGAGCAAACTCGCTCGTCTCTACCTCACAGGTGCACGAGAAAGTGCCTGATGTGTTTATTTTTTTGTTTTTTTTCCACTCATCTGCTCTGAGAGGACTCATTTCCTGCACACAGTGCTGGTAGTCATTCCAATTAATTAGCCAGAAGAACGGTAAGAAAACCTCCATGTAATTAGCTGATTTAGCTTAATGAGCTAATCCCTGCAACTCCAAAGTTTATTTTATCAGCATACAGTTGTGATAGCATTGTCACCAGAGAACACTTCATTACACTGAAGTGGCTGCAATTTTATGACGTTATTGCATCAAGACATTCTCCATTTGTGACTTTAGTGTCGTAGTTTTATCGGTGAAAATATTAGGATGCTGATTTTCTTTGTCTTGCACCCTTATGAGATTTTTTCTACTTTACATAATCAAAAAAAATCACTTAATGGTGATCATTAGGGTGCCAGCAGCCTAGTGGTTATACTGCGGGTCCCATGTACAGAGGCTGTAGTCCTCGTCACAGCCACTGTGGGTTCAAACCCGACCTCAGTCCTTTGCTGCATGTCATCCCCCCCCGCTCTCTCCTTCAAACATTTCCTGTCTCTCTTCAGCTAATTTATCCATGATCGTCGTCCTGGATCTCAATGAAGTTACAAGAAGCATTGCTATATGTGTTTTCCTGACATTTTCCCGGACCACTCAATGAACTCAAAGTCAGTACTCACTGTAGAGGCACTTTGACAAATGCATAAAGAAGACTCAGCTTCCTAGACTTATAAATCACTGGAAAAGTTGTGTGGTGAAAGGCCAGCAGGAGGAGGGGGGGAGAATGTCCTAGACATGGAAACATCATGAGTTAATAGATGACAAAATCATTCCTACGCGTACAGGACCTGTGGACATGCTTTGATTGAGAGATGTCAGAGTGGGGCTGTTACACAGGGAGCTGT
This sequence comes from Tautogolabrus adspersus, assembly GCA_020745685.1. Lineage (NCBI taxonomy): Eukaryota > Metazoa > Chordata > Actinopteri > Labriformes > Labridae > Tautogolabrus > Tautogolabrus adspersus. The sequence continues at coordinate 19,166,712 of CM036555.1, forward strand.
TGGGGGTTTGGTGCCTTGCTTAAGGGGACCTCTGCAGTACTCAGGTAGTGGCCCGGCACCTCTCCAGCAACCAGACCAACTACCATATTTTGGTCTGCACCGGGACATGAGCCGGCGACCCTCCGGTCCACAACCCAAGTCCCTACAGCCTCCCACATATATCGGACAGTGAGGAGATGTGTACTGTTTCTGGTTGTAGCACGTTCACAGATAATTGTACAAAATCAATTGAATTTAAATGTACAGATCTACAGTCTTTTAAGGCTTTCAGTCTAATTGATGGCTTGAGATTTTTAAATACTCCTCCTGCTGCCGTTCAGTGTAGAGCAGTTCATTGCTGTAGGGTGTGTGTCGAGTATTACAGCAAATGATCTTGGTCTTCTTCTTTAAATAACACATTGATTCTTGGTTCCTGCTGCTTTGCTTTCTCACAGTGTGAACAGCTATTATACCAAGTGGAAACAGAGAGCTCGGGATTGCCCGAGAAGCTGCTATCGAATGCACTTTGCACCTTCATGCATTATTCTCGACAAGCTAGCAACAAGGGGGGCAAAGATATTGTATCAGGCCTTAAGGCTCTGGGTGTTTATGCCAGTCTGGATTAATAGGCTCGAATTTGAGGAAGCAGAGCATAAAAAAAAACGTTTGTTATTGATATTCAGTCGGATAAGCTGCGGTCAGTTACATTCAGGCAACTTGAGCGGCGAGCGCTGCTCAGTGGTCCACACCTTGTTTATTGGGGAGAAAAGTGTTTTGTCCCCAAGCTAAGCAGCCTTATGAGGGAAACAGATGGAGGTTGAATGCCCCTGCCCCCCCTTTTCCGTTCCCCTGTGTGGGGGGGCTTTCAATGTATCTCGCTGCGATCTCTGGGGGCTCGGTACACTGTGTGCATTAGCCGGAGCGTGGGCTGCTTTTGTGTTTCCAATTAAACGTCTAAAACAATGGATGATAGCTGTGGGCAATTGTTGCTGCGTACAATGCAAGTACAAGCAGCATGTGTGTGTGTGTTATTACTGTAAGAAGCTCTGTAGTTATTATTCATGATATTCAGCTCCCTCATAAGCTGCACATTCAAGCACCAGCTTCAGATTTCTGCATCCAAACGGGCGGATGTTTAACACTTATTAGCAGGTCTGGAGAAAAGTCAGCTACATGTTTCTTTACCCATAGTTTAAATATAAATACAGAAGTTTTACTAAATGTGTTTTGAGTTTTCCTGCAGTTGTAAATTATGTAATTAAAAAAGAGAAATAAGCCTTTGAAATGTTTGGAAGTTCAAACAATCTGGGATCGTGACATCCCTATCAACTATGAGCCGTTTTTCCAACTTCTTCCGGTCTCAGGTAAATGTGAATTGTAGATTACCCAACACCACACATGTATATTGTGCTTAAGAGCAACTGTAATGACCTTTGTCTTTTCCCGGGATTGATAAAGTATTTCTGATTCTGAAATCCGACTCCTTCCTTGTATAGTATTACTGTCAAGGAAGGAAAGGAGAATTATTTCTAAGGGTATACAGACTCCAGCTCAGGACGACAGAAACTGAGGCCCACTGTTAGCCGGAGAGTGAAAATGAAAAGGAAAAAGGGGTCAAGCTGAGGTATAGAGTGCAGGAGGAAGCTGCGTGAGTGCGAGCGTCGTGCCGAGCGAGAGGATGGTCTCCAGCAGCTACATTGATTTTCTCTCCGTCTCTTCCACCGGCCTCCGATGCTCTTCGCTTCCCCCACGCTGTCGCACACAGAATGGGCTTTAACAAAGACCTCAGCAGACACCCGCCGACCATGACCGCTCTCCAACCTCCATCGCAGACCTCCTCCATCGAGCTGAAAGCCACCACTCACCCCAACCCCCGTGTTCCCCTCCTGCCACTGACATTTGACTCCACACAAATTAACTGAGGTCACCCCGTCTTTCCATTATTTCTCCTCTAGGTGTGTTTCTCTTTTTGTAGCTTCCAGTGGGTGTTCAAGCCCGGACCTACTGCATCTTTACCGGATGTTACAATCTGTAAAGCACACAGATTATTCCACCAATATGATTACTACCACTAGAGATGAGGACAGCCTTAACAATTTTAAAGTATTATCAAAACAGACTACTACACAAAACCATACATCATATAAGCTATTTGAAATGACAAAAGCTCCTTGTGTACGATACGTCGAGGATGCTTTTCCACTAGGTACATGCTGTATACATCTTTTGACGAGTGATTTTTGTTATTTGCAATTGTGCACTTGAGGACGACTTTCATTTTGTATTCCATTTCCCCTGTGACCCATGGAGTCATGTACTTGGGGGTAAGTGGCTTTGAATGAAGAGGTTATTGTTGTGGTAGGAGAAAGAAAAAGCATGTGGCTTTGACACATTTTCCTCTTTCTGTGAATATGGCATTTAAAAAAAAAAACTCCTCTTAGCCAAAGACTCAAAAGGTGCGTAACCCCTTCTACGCGTGCTGTTTGTCGGTCACAGGAGTGTTTCCTAAAAACGCAGCCTCAAACTCACCAGGACGCCTCACAACCAGACAATCATGTAAAAACACCAGTTTGTTGTTGAATGCTCGTAGTTTAGTTACATTTGGGAATTCAGTGTTTGGTGTGTCGCCATTCTCCTTTTTAAGGACATTTCTGATTGAAAACGTTGAGCTGCTGCGTGACAGCCACCTCGTCTTTTGGGGCAGCATCACACTTTACAGCCTGCCGAACTTTTGTTAGAAGAAGAAGAAGACATCAGCTTCTGGTACACTTCTAAAAAACAACCAAACAACGAGCATTATAAACACGTGAAAGGAACATCTGGATCTTCCGTCCAGCATAGCCTCCATTATTCTGTCCACAACAAACTTATTCCTGAGCCGAAATACGGGCAGAGAAATCTTCAGGAACATTCTTTAAAAGAAAAATACCGCCCCAAATTACTGAGATGCCGATACATACATCATAATCTTTGTGATTGCCTTAATAACTCTCCAAAAGATAGAAGCAAATGCATAATATTTGATTTTACCCAATATGAAACTGACCAAGACATGGAAGTTTTAAATTCCTGCTACACTCAAATGGTACATGACATTACCGTCCTCTATCAGGATGAAAAATGTGATTAAAAGATGCCATAAACAGGGCGCCAGACCCTTAGCGGTTAGTGCACGCGCCCCATATCCAGAGGCTTAGTCCTCGAGAACGGGCGGCCAAGGTTTAACTCCGACCAGTGGCTCCTGTTGTTCCCCACCTTCTCTCTCCCCGCTTTCTGAATCCACAGTCCTGTCTCTAGAATAAGGCATAAAAAATGCCCCCCCCACCCCTTAGAACCAAAGGGTCGCTAAAGCTCTGAGTTTGACGATAACTAATAACAAGTTGTATGATGAATGGAAGAGCCTCTGAATCAGCACATACTATGAGATTTGTCTCTGAGTTAACCCCCTCCCCCTTTGTCTTTGTACAATAAAGAAACCATGTCTCCATTAAAAAACAACATGTTGGCGGTTGCGTATGAATCAACAGCAATTAGCCCGCACCACGCCTTGGGTGGGCCATCTGCTGAACGAGCATCACGCACAAACAGGTGGGCCCCCGTTGCCTCGGTGATCGCTGTGTCGAACACCACCATGACAGCGAAGTGATTAATAGGAGCTCCTAAATATCTCACCGTGTGGAGAGACGTTACAGTGCACGATCCACGAAGACTATACTTCTTCTACCCCGGCACACACTCCAGCCCACATTTGTTAATTAGTGATTTTAACTGAAGTCATAGTGCAGGCTAATTGCTGGTAATAATGATATTCGATTAGGGAATCAATTGGCTGTGGTGCCTTGACTGCTTTGATGGATGCAGCCTTGGGCAGCAGCTGTGAAAGGCTCACACGGCGACGGGAAAAAGGAAAGAAGAAGAAGAAGAAAACGAGTAAACGGAGCCCAAAGAATCAAGACAAACCTCTGCAGGGAAACAATGAGTAACCAGGAACACTGGTGAGAGCTCAGGTACGACTCCAATATAGACTCGCTAACACTTTGCTGTCAAACCCTGAAAGCTTTTTTGATCGCTTTCCAGACCCAGAAAAACTTCCATCTGTGCCACTGGCATCGTCTTAACAGAAGTCAGTGTGTGTTTGTGTGTGTGCGTGTGTGTGTGTGTGTGTGTGTGTGTGTGTGTGTGTGTGTGAAGTCAGGGAGCCAACAAGATCGATCAGCCTGCATCGATTCCCAATGTCAAGTCCAAACAGTGTACAAGAGTGGGCTTGTTGTTCACATCTGTGTGCGGCTCTTGTGTACGAGTTGAGTGTGAGTGCCTGTTGCATGTTGGTGTGCACATGGAGTGTGCTCATAATCTGCCCTCAGAAGTTCAATGATCCATTCTGGCTTCGCTCTACAGCTTCAAAATGTGGTTTTGTGAAAGTTTCCAGGAACAACTTCAGCGTAAGGCTCAGGCTTATCAAGGTCTTTTTTTTTACTGTTCAAAAGTTTTACAGAAAGAGGTAACCATTTCTAACTGGGCTGGAAGTAACAAACTTCTAGTAATTAATTTTCAGATTGTTGTCTAGATTTATTAAGTGATTTTAGAACAGAGTAGCACGCTAAGGCAGAGATTTGTCATTGACTTGTGTGTGAATATACACGCCAATTCAAACAGGTAATATATTCAAACAAGGTGGTCCATTAAAGCCAATAAACATGATTCAAAACACGACATATACATAACTTTTTAGTCTATAGTCTTACAAGAAATTGTTAAAATACAGTTTCCCGTAATGAGCATTTTCCAACATCCTTAAAGACAGGGTTGTTGTTTTTCTCCAGATCCACTTTTTAAGATTTTGGTTGAAATTGTCTTAAGGTCCTGACAGAAATTAATAACTCAGGTGCTCTGAAAAAGGAACAAAGAAAATTCATCATCTGTTGTGAACCAATTACGCCTCCCTGTCTCCCTGCTCGTTCTCTACCTCTTGCGTGCTCTAGCCCACACTCAAAGCACGTCACCGATGACGGAGTTTATACTGTGAGTTTACTTACCGCTGAATGAGACATGAGACGACGTAGTTTCTACACAATGCAAGAGATGAGCTGAGGTCCACTTCTGGAGCAACGGCGCTTGTGCATGTAAGTGAGGGGCGTGGCTTTTGAGGGAGCACAGAGGGGAGGGGGTGGGTGCAGAAGGAGCACTGAGGGAATGCTACTTTCAAAATCATGCTAGTTTTCGTAAATGATCAACCCTGCTTTTAAGTCTATCAAATAGTTTTTTTAATGACTAAGAAAAACCTGCACATTCTTACACTTATGAATCTAGAACTAGCACATTTTCAGCTTCAAAATCAAAATTTTTCTATCCATGAATAGTTGCTGCCCTAGTTTCTAATTGCAGAAGGTCAAAACAAGAGGGGGGAAATCTTAGAGGTGAAAACTCCAAAACATAAACAAATGACAGAAAGAGAAAAAGGGGGAAATGATTGATTCTTTAAGTGAGAAATGACTGTTAACACTGCGCCAGACATAAAAACTCCACAGGCCCGACATGTTTGAGCTGTCATAATCATCACAGTCTCATGTTTTGGCTCAGATCTCCATGCTCGGATTTCAAAAAAGATTTTTTTGTTCTAGACACTTACGGCTAAAAAGGCGACAATTTTTCACTCAGTCCACTCCAGAACGGCGAGTAAAAAAATCATCTGCTGAGTAAAATATGGAAATTCATTCCCCAGAAAGCCACAAAGGAGTTTAAGACATGAAGACAGCGCAGTGACAGAAATAAAAAGGACAGACTAGCATGTTGTGACACAATTTTCACTGTCGTGTTGGCGAAGATCTGTGGGGAGATTGTCAAAAGTGATGCATCTTAAAACCTTTTGATATTATGCCTTATATTTTAGTTTGATGCAGATTTGTTCTTTCATAACTTGTTTTTGTTCTCGTTTATAAAATGTATTTCATTTGCAGAGAAAACTCGCCACGAAGGTGAGATGCAAACTCCACGTCCACCAGGAGTTTTTAACATTTAAATGACTCTTTATTAAAATTGATATTTAATTTAATCCCGCTCATCTCCGACTGTAGGTGATCCTGAATGGTTAGTTTGTGTGGCAGTCCCCGGGGCCGCCCCGAGGCCATCTCATACACTCAGCACGCGTTAATCCACCTGACAGTTTGACAGCCCACCGTTATTTATAGAGCCGAACACCAGCTCTGCATGTTTTAGCGAGATTGGAGCGAGAGATGGAGAGGGCAGCGGCGTTCGTGGCGTGAATGTACAGCAGTGTTTGACCCGCCTCGCAGGTAGCTGACCCTCTGCTTGTCTCTGTGCCTGTTTATTACCGAAAATCACTTCCTGTCTAATGACATAACCTGCAGCCCGCCGCTGTCACAGATGTGGTGGCAGCGTCTCGTATTTACTGTCATCACCTCAAGCAAATAATATAAACGCTTATGGATTTACATTTACATTCGGCACCTGTAGCTCTGTGCTTCACTGTTGTAATTGAATCAGCCGGGAGAAAACGCAGATCCAGACCGAGGCCAAGAGACTCATCAGAGAGCGGTAATGACTACCTCCGCCTCTCTGCTCCATGAGAGCGTGTTTTGTTTTGTTCAATAGACAGAGAGAGAGAGAGAGAGAGAGAGAGAGAGAGAGAGAGAGAGAAGTGATGCGTGGTTCAAGTCAAAGCCAGCAGGTTCTGATGGAAACACAAACAAAATACCGTCTGTACTTCTCAGTGGTCTCTTCTCATTTCTGCCTGCACGGCTGATTGGGACACTTTTTGATAAAAAGGACAAAGATCGGGCTACTTCTTGTCTTTTAAGGCAAACAGTCTGTATGCTGATCGGGTATCTGACCTTTCTACGTAATGCTCTATTGTAACAGGTGGGTTGTGAACCAAGTGTGCTGCTTTCAACAGGAATAACTGAATAATGTTCCTAGGACTGTGTTTCCACTCTCTAAAACGGTCTGTTTCAAATTTCAATTCCTGAAAAATCCTCGCCTTTAGACACAGAGAGAGAGAGACGACTGTATGTCGCCCCTGCAGCTGATAAAGCTCTCTGCAAAAAACTTATTGTGAATGCAGGTATTTCTCAAGCTATGACTTGGATGAACTGTTACAAGATGGGGGGGGGGGGGGTATCTTGCAGAACTTGTGGTTGTGCCATTGTAGCCCTAGAATGGGCATTTGAACTAAGGTTGTTTGAAAAAGACCAAAATAAGGGGTTAAACTCTGTTATCTATTTACTGGGTAGCTGTTGGTTACCCTGTAAGGACTTGGGTTAGGAACCGGTGGTCGCCAGTTCAAGTCCCGGTGCGGACCAAAGTATGGAAGTTGGTCTGGTCGATGGTTCCCACTCGTTTACTACACTTTCTGTCTTTAATGTTTTAGATTTTAAATTCTGTTTATCTGCAGCTTCTCCTAACGCATGCTTACCCGGCCTCTCACTGCTCATCCAACTCAAGTGAACTCTGCATCAGTCACCCTCAGCATGTGGTGGTGATGAAGAACATTCAGCAGCGTCCTTAACAACAGCTGTTCTGGAAAAAGGGAAACAAAATGATAAAATGTTGAATCTGATCAACTCAGTGGCCTACTGATTCGACTCACTGCAGGGACTCACTGCAGAATGGTTTAACAGTATTAGTTTTATACGTGAATCAGGTTGATATTGATCACTTCTAATTCTCAGAGAATGGGCATCTTATGGAGTTAAGTTGCTGTTATTGATGCTCAATATCACAAATCGCTGAAACATTGTGACAGAGATTCATGCTGTTTGAGGAAATTATCAAAAATTGCTCTACAGTGGAGGAAAGCTGTGATGAAGAGGATTTGATTGAATAAAAACGGCTTATTTTACACATAAAGATCACTTCACTAGTTGGAGGACAATTACCAGCAACGAAAAATCAGTATTTTTGGAGTCAGATTTGCTTGGCTGCATGGATTTGTGTTTCTTTGTTGATTCATCACTAATCTTTACCTCTGTTTCCAACATGAAACCAGGGACTGGGACAATCATGGTTACAAGAAATATGTAAGAGTTCATATTTGAGTTGGATTGATATGGGATTGATCACAAAGTGAAACCAATATCAATCATTTTTCAAGGGACACCTGGCTAAAAAACAGACGCTTTAGACTTCCACATTAGAAATCCACAGCTTGTAATACATGTCGGTGCACCGTGATACACACTGTCAAGACTTTGAGCAGAAGCATCCATGTACAGTACATCTCCATAATCAAGAACAGGTCAAAAAGTGGACTCTACTAGTTTGTTTTTGTACATAAAAAGAAGAAAAAAACTAATTTCTGTAGTAAAATCCCAGTGAAACGTCAGCTGTTTAGGAACATGTGCTGAAAGAGAAGCTGTTTTCAATGAATAACCATAAGTACTCAAAAGAAGATGCAAACTCAATTTCTTGACCGTCTTTTTGTAACAATTTTCTTGGACAGTACTCCTTTTTCTGCTCGTGAAGATGTAAGGAACATGAGTTTAGTTTTCTCTGCATTTAGAACAACTGACTTTGGTACTGAGTCAAATGAAACTGGAGATTGATCAAAGCTCGATCTGTCATTTGGTCAAACCAGGATTTAACGAGACTATCTAGACCTAACCAAGTGTTTTTGATGCCTAGACCCAACGCCAGTGCAGCCTTTCACAATGCAGTCAACATGTCTGTTGTAGTTGCACAGTAAAGTAATATATCTAAAGACTATCAAAGAGCCTTATTTTGAAAGTCTAACCAGAGGTTGTTTAATTGTTAATGCTTACCTGACTGCAGAACCCTGCATGTGCAAAACTGACACTTGAGGGGGACCTAAATAGTCTGAATTTGAAGCAAAGGAATAGTAGCCAAGGTTTGCAGTGAGAATATCTTGGTTAAAAAACACCATTTACAGGCGTTATCTGAATTTGATCAATATGCTGAAACAACATTGTCACATTTCGTCATTTAGGAGCTGCTATATTTTGCAGCACTAATGGGGAATCAATGCAGCACTTTTCTTTACGCTCAGTATTACCCTAGTTCCTTTTTCTTTATCCACTCTTCATTTAGAAGCTGTGTACAGTTCGCCCACCGTCTCGCCGCCATATCAGTCTGGGGATAATATGAGATGACAGCTGCAACCCAACGCAACCCCTGTATATACAGGAGACACCGAGGGGGACGGCGCCATGCTAACACACACATCTCCAATCTTATCCCATCGTTTCCAATCCATCAGTAAACAAAAAACAATCAAATGACAGGTCCTGGAGTGATCGAGGTTCATCGTCAACTCCAAATAACCCCCCCTCCTTTCAGACAAACATCATGCTTGTTGCCTCGATTCATGTCGTGCAGCAATGTACAGAGCTTTCCAGGAAACGGTTAGAATTCTGCACAGCACTGTTCTCTTCTTTCTATGGCCGTGTTGACACACAAACCATCCACTGGGAATGGAACAGTTTTTCATTTGTGTTTAAAAAAAGTTCAGCATTCAGATGACACATTTTTTTATTCAACAGCTATAACACACAGGGATCCACAAAAACTAACAAAAAGGCTGTAGTATGCCAGACCAATAGTTGGCAGTGTGACTTGAAATGAAACGACACGCGCATATGCACGTACTCTACCTTCTACAGAGCGGTGAGGTGTAAAGTTAGAAAAAAGCTTTGGCTGCTCTTTGCCGGCGTATAGGTGGATTTAGCATTTGGCGGGTTTAATGATGGATCTGATCAGAGTGATGGTGCAGTAACTCTACAGTTTGCTGGAGAAGCATTGGTAAAATCAATAGAGTGAGCAGTAGCAGAACTTGGAGTCAGTCGTCGTTGTTATTGTCCACTTACTCGTGCATGGCCGCAAGACTGTCAAGTTCAATATTTTGCATTTTAAGGCACCCAAAGGTTTACCGTTTTTGTCTGAAATCATTGTTGTATGAACGGGGCCTACATCTCCATTATTCGTAGTTTGTGGTTTTTGAGGTTATTCAGAATTAATCCTTCAAAAGGCGGGTCCACTAGACACTTCTATTCCTGTATAAATCCACAACATTCATGCATGATGTCTTCTAATGGGTGTGTAATAAAAGAATGCATTACCCGTCATACTGAAGGATGATGCTGACTCAGTATGACTTACCCAGTTTCTTACACATCGTCACTATCAGCTCTATATGAGTCTTGATGTGTCCTTCCTTTGAATGGACAACAGGAAGAGCCCAGAGCTGGCTAAAAGTGTTCGCTATTTCCTGCTAGATCCATAATTATACCTTAAAGCCTGCCTTAAAGGTAGAGTCAGTAGCTTTGATTTTTCAAAATAATCCCCTGAAGAAGACCTCTGGTTGGACTATTGTGATGGAATAAAACTTTTTGTGGCGTTTGAGCAAGTGTGCAGGCACATCTTCTTCCTCAGTCTGCTGTTTTTGCACAGCCCTGCACCTACGAGATGTGGGTAATGACCCCAAATGATATTATCCAGGTAGTGCCGTCTTAGAAATGTTCATGGTGAACATTACTTGAGCTTCAAATTACTATAATAAACCTAAAAACTCAGTTTAAGTGCTTCTATACTGTGGCTCACCTACGTTATGACACATCCACACATTGTTCCTCTGCTGTTCCCTTTTACAGTCGACTCCCTTTGCTACCAGTCAAATAATTTCACTCTCATTATACAGGACCAACAATTTTTAAGGAGCCAACCTTGGTGAAATTATTAAAGCGCTCATAATTGGATGAGGAATGAAATGTTCTTGGAAATGTGACGGTCAGAAAATGCATCCCTTGCCACCTTCTCTCTTGAACCTCCCACCCTGCCATTACCTCAATCTCCCACCTTCTTACTCTCGCTCTAACTCTCTCTCTCTCATCCACCCACCGACACTCTCCCTCCCACTTCCTCCTCCGAGTATTAGATGAGTGCGGTGGTCTAATTGCTTTCTTCAGGGAGAGAATTAGCATGAGCTGTCCTGAGTGCTCCGGTCTAATGCATAAAGAACAGGCGGCATGGGCTCAAAAAATGGGGGCCGGGGATTCGAAGACACTACTTCCATTAGCCAATCAGTCACACTTTAAGGGTTTGGAGGGTGACCAAAACTACATCAAGTGGTCATACTTTAATAGATGTACAACGGAAATCTGCATGTTGTATGACTTACCAAATTTTGCGTGTCACTGGGCATGTTTAGTGGGCGACTTCAGCACCAAATTCTGCACGCTGATGGTCACATTTAATAGGCAGCTTTACCAAATCTACATATTGATCATCAAAGAAAATGAAGGACGTACCTCAATCTGCATTTAGTGCTTTGTTCAACTTCTTCAGCTAAAAATGAACTTAAAAATGATGTAGTGGAAGAAGTTAAAACACTGGAACAAAGCCATTTTTAAGTGCCTGGTTGCAAAAAAACAGAAAAATAGAACCAATTGGCCAACAAATATTACATGTAGAAGGACCATGTGGCAAACGTATTCAATCCAATACTGCAAGCCTTTGCCAATGCAGTTCCATAAACACTTCCAATTCCTTCTTGTTAGCAGAAGCGAAAGCTCCAAGCAGACATTTTCTGATGTAAGGACGTTCAAAGGCGTCTATGACCACCGTCGCAAAAAATGTGCAATACCGGTTTAACAGTGAAAGTGTTTTCAACAACTATAAGAAGACGTTAGTTCAAACTCTGCGTTCACACCAGATATCTCAGGAAAATCTGTTTCAGTCAGACGATGAATCACACATTCACCTCATAGTGACCTCAGTGCTCTCCACCATCAGCAACCAACGTTGCTTTAAATCTCAGCTCGCATGAGGTGTCAACTATTTCAGCACCAAGGCAACTTTCTCTCCTGGTCGTTAGAGTTGTATAGCATAGTACTTTCTTACTGTACATGACCGGTCTTTCTTTTTTTCTTCTTCTGTGGAGGATGTTTAAAACTGGTCTCTTTACGGAACCTTCTTGTTGACTCAACACAGTCCATAAAGCGCCTTATAAATGATCCTTTTTCTCGGTCGCCAACAATCAGAAACACATTTGCCTTTACTACTTCCCTTAAATACAAGCAGCTGTCTTGAACATCCCAACAAACAGCATAAAGGTTCTCATGCCAGTCAAAACATTGAGCCAAATTTAAGTGGTGTTGGTGCACTCTGAGTACAATTTTGCTTTGAATATTGTGATTTAGATTAGTGGTTTTTACTTTAGTAGTTTGGTAAAGTCAAGTACACATACGAACTGTCAATGCCATTGGAAATATCAATGGACCGATTAAACGGCCGGCCGATAGTAACGGCCGATATTAGCTTATCCAGTGACTATCGGTATCGGCTACTTTTATCGCAGATATTACTCGATTTATTCACCAGTCAAACAGCATTTTATTTGAGTCTCATTGTATTACACTAGCAGTTCTCTTTCACCTGCAGAGGGCGCTGTATGGATTACAACAAGCATCATCACTCCAGAGTGTCGAGCGGTGATGCACGAACATGCTCAGTTACTTTACAGTTCAGTGACCATCTTTTCTCCATTACATATTCTACAATTCTACAATTCTACAATTCACTTAGCAGACGCTTTTATCCAAAGCGACGTACATCAGAGAGTAAGAACAACACAAGCAAGGATCAAGGAAAAATAAAGGAACAATGTCAGTAAGGACGAACGATCAGCTTTGAGTCCGATTGGACACACAGGTGCTGAAAGGCATTGCCCAGAGGCAAGGCACAACATGAACTGCCAGTCTGAGACTCTAATCAGTATATAACCATCTTATACTTCGTCGTTTTCAAACAAAAAAAACAAAAACCATCATCATTACCATCATTACATCAATACTATCCAGATCATCATCATTAAGCTAAGTTAGTAGGTATTCCTGAAAGAGCTGGGTCTTTAGCTTTTTCTTAAAGGTACAGAGGGACTCTGCAGATCGAATGGAGTTTGGAAGTTCATTCCACCACCGGGGGGCGACAGAGGAGAAGAGTCTAGTCCTCGTCTTTGGACCCTGTTGTGAAGGTTGGATCAAACGCCTTTCATTGGCAGAGCGTAGTGGGCGGGAGGGAGTGTAGACCTGAAATAGAGAGTCAAAGTAAGGAGGAGCCGTTTTTGTTGCTGTTTTGTAGGCGAGCAGCAGAGTTTTAAATTGAATGCGAGCAGTGACTGGGAGCCAGTGTAAGGAGATGAACAGCGGAGTGACATGAGCTCTTTTTGGAAGGTTGAAGACCAGTCGTGCTGCTGCGTTCTGTATCATCTGCAGAGGTTTGGTTGTGCATGTAGGAAGACCTGCCAGTAGAGAGTTGCAGTAGTCTATGCGTGATAGCACAAGAGCCTGTACCACAAGTTGTGTAGCATGTTCTGACAGGTAAGGTCTGATCTTCCTGATGTTGTACAGGGCAAAACGACATGATCGGGCAATCGAGGCTACTTGAACCTTGAAGGTTAGCTGGTCATCAATCATGACACCCAGGTTCCGGGCAGACTTTGTGGGCATGAGTTTGGTTGTTCCAAGTTGGATATTGATCTGTGGCTGCATAGAGGGACTGGCTGGGATGACAAGGAGCTCAGTCTTTGAAAGGTTGAGTTGAAGGTGCCGTTACATACATATCTTTTCCACAAGTTTTTGATAACTGCATTTTAGGGATCAGAACAATGAATGTACATTTCTATATCTATATTTATCTCTACAGATCAAACATAGATCTATGGGCCAATATATCGGAATCAGATTTTTTTCTCCTCCTAATCTCGATATCAGTATTGGACCCAAAAATCCCATATCGGTCAGGACCTAGTTAAAAATAATTAGACTGTTTTTCCCCCCATGGCCATGCACTCATGTGTCAGTTTTGTTAAGTGGGCTCATATTGTCCAGAAATTCCCAAATTAGATTTAATGTCCCCGTGTGTACCAGGGTGTGTGTGTGTGTGTGTGTGTGTGTGCGTGCGTGCGTGCGTGTGTGTGTGTGTGACAGTCTGGCTGACTGCTGAGGGGAAGCAGCAGTAACGACACGGGTAGTCCAAAGAATATAGAGCTGTTTGTTTTTAATAACATGCCAGAACAGAGGGATGTACCGAAGGGGGACAGGGATGAAGGGAGCGTAAATAACCTCAGTATACACCACATCCTTCCTCCGTCACCATCTATTACAACTGGACCCAGCGATGTACTGACTCATAACACCAGTCAGCACCACTAAAACCATCATTGGAAGGTATTTTCATCCTGCTTGTTTTGGGTTCAACATCCTGGAGGGGAATCTGTCCCTTGATGTTTGTAATTCATTCATTTACTGTCATTCCTTGAGTTGATTTTTTAAAACAGATATAGCCTTGTTGACATTTAATCATGCCTTTGGAACGGCTTCAGTCGTTTTTTCTTGTTTTTAAGTTTTTGACATCCTATCTGGAGTAACTCGCGTTTGGATGCAGCCTCTACTGGCCATTTGAGGAACTGCAGATCTTTTAAACTTCTGCTTCTGACTGTCCTACCCTGGTTATTGTAACTTTAAAATTCAACGTGACAGCAGTAAAGGAGACATATGATGAAAAATCCACTTTCAAACTGTTTTTGAACGTATATTTGGGTAACCTGAGTGTCTACCGACCCACAAAATGTGAAATAAATCCATCCAGTCCTTTGTTTGTGGTCTGCATAAGTCTTACAACACAGAGAAAAATACTCTGTTTCAAAGGTGCTCTCCTTGTGTTGTCACAGTGGGATTCTGGTAAAAAAAAATACCCTCCCCTCCCCTGGTATCTCCACCCATGGACTCCAATCCCAGCCTGGAGCAAAACTTTTGTGCAGGTCCGCCATTCTTATTCTCACTAGCGAAGGAGTGATGTCTACCGGGAAAACTCAGGGGGGGCTCATTGCATTTAAAGAGATAAACACACCAAAACGGAGCGTTCTGAGAGAGCTGGTTTATACAGGGTCACAAACCTCCTCTGGTGCTTGATTCATTATATATTTTGACCACAGCACAGCACAGATGTTTCATTTAGACCACAGGGGACTGTTTGAAAAGGTGAAAATGGGGGATAATATGTCCTCTTTAATATCTGTATAGAGGAACCTGACTAAACAATGCTTATCTTTAAGTCAAAATCTGCACACACTGACAACTGATGTAATGATTAAGGAGCTTTGTTTACGAAATGAATATCAGGTTGGGTTATTTAGAAGACTTTAGGCCCTTAAATTGAGAAGGGGGTCTCGATAGTGCCATTTCATGCTGCTCACAAAATGAACTATTGTGTGCAGAAAAAAACCCAACAAAATCATTCCGGCTTAAAAATGTGAAAATACTTTCTACTAATCTGTGACTACTCAGTGTGCCGGCTTGTTTTATGCATGCAATTTCATGTATGCTTTCATATTTGTGCACCTGAGGCTCCTGGTTGTTTGGTTGTTGTCGAGCAGAGCCTCGGTCTAATTGAGCAGACATCAGGCTTTGATTAATATTGTTGATGAGGGCTGCCAGCAGGGGTGAAGACACGGAGAGGAAGAACTGTCAGACAAACACCCAGGTAACATCCTTCATTTCCCCCCGTCTCCTCATCCCCTCCCTCCCTCCCTCTCTATACTCACAGGAAAAGGATTCAGTGCCCCACTGGTTCACCGTTGATTACACCATTGTCTGCTTAGATTGCTGAGTCTGCTCCAAGTCTGCCACGTCTTAATATAGAATTTACTTGAGAAAAGAGATTTTGCAGCAAAGCTTGTCTTGTTGGTTTGTCGGTGGGAACATTTCCAGCAGGAAGGAGGGTGGCATAGAGAAAGTAAAAGCTTTGATTATGAAACAAACACGATGACAAACAAACAAAATGAGCTCAAAGTTAATACCAGACATTTTTAAACATTACGGTTGTCAACATTTCTGCTACTTTGACACTTTGCAATTACCCGATTTTGTATAACGATAAAATCTCTGAAGAATGTTAATGATCAAAATTGACGAAGAGTCGCAAAACTTCAGCTCTTCACTCACATTTTGAACCAAACGCTGCTACAAGTGACAGAGAGAGAGAGCTCTGTGTAAATTGCACAAACACGTTAGAGACAGTTTGGCTCTGAATGTTGCCAATGTTTTGGTGCAAATTAAACAGTGTGCAGGAGTTTACTTGCAATTGTTGTTAATGAAAAACTGGAATTATTACCCAATATTGGTTGCCTAGGAAAAATATTTTGTTGCCATGGTATCGAAACAGGAAATGATATTGTTAGACTTTTACTAGTGTCATATGAAATTCTGGCATTGCGACAACCCTATTAAACATGAATTAAAAAGGATTGCGCACAGTTAAATACATTACAACCATAGACTGTGTATAAACATGGACAGAAGTCTCAGTGACATCACCCATTGGTTTGTAAAAGGCTGGTTTGGAAGTCCGTCCATGGCGGTTGCCATATTGGAGGTGTTGAGCATTTTTGGACCGCAGGAACTTTTTCATAGTTCTTGGAACTGTTGGAGCCGTCCCCCTTTTTTCATTGATAACGCACCACAGGAACTAAAGACTATTTTAGTTCCTAGAACCCCGTTAGGAGGAACCTCTTTAGCTCCTGCTTCAGAGTAGGTGCCATGGCGTGTAGTCCTCAGGGAACTCCCCTAGTGGATAGTTCCTCTTCATAAAGAACCCAGAATTGTTTGGTCTGAAAACACCTAATGACTCTTTTTAACTTCAGGTCAACCTAAAACCAGGCGAGGAGCTGGAGCTGAGGCAGGCCCTAAGCCTCCTGACTAACTCGTATCATTCATAACCTTCCATTCGTACAGTGTGTGTTGATTAACCAATCAGACCAAAATCATTTTACATACCAGGACGTAAACACATGTATTACTGCTGTCACTATGGGTATTTTAATATGGAGTGTGTATGGGACTTCCATGGTTTTTGGAGCCACTTGAGGAACTGCAGTTTTTTGCACCTCACGTTGGCTCCATTTTCTACACTGGAGGTCGCAGCTTGATTGTACAGGTATGGTTACACCGCGCAACAATTAGGTGTAAGCTACATGATAAACCTTTGGAGCAGCTGAACTACATCCTAAGTAGCAATTTAATGACAAGGTTTCTGGGGTTAATGAATTATAGCTGGGATGGTGTCACTTTAGACCCAGATAAGCATCGGTCTGTCGTATTACGGGCAAAACTGGGAAAAAATCAGGTCCAACCATGTGGGAAATATCTTACAATTCCATTAGGGTTCAGGATAGTCATGTTTGACCCTTGGAGACGACTTCTTGGAGCCGCTCCAATATCACTCAAAGAAATGATCTATGAGAATCTGATGTGTGCCTGCATTCATTATTTTGATGTTTATCTTTTCTTATCATCTACATTTACAGCAGTGTGTACAACATTACAGGAGACTGTAATGTTCAGCCAGCTTTCCATTCATATTTATGTTTACTGGCGTGGTACACAATTAATTTACCCTCGCAATCAAGTCGTGTAACCACATTATTAAATCTATATTAGCAGTTATTATGGTTTCATTTATTGCTGGTCGTTGCCATTCTGAGAGTGGTGCTGCTATAATAACATTATTAATTGTAATTCCTTCTAATATGACACAGAGCGCCGCTCTTTAGAAAGTGATTCCAGGGGGACTTCAATAAGCTCTCTGAGAGCATGTATGATGATGAATGCATGTGTGTGTGTGTGTGTGTGTGTGTGTTTGCCTGTGTGCACTTTACTAGTCTTATCATATAATTAAGTGGCATTTAATAGACTGTTCTTAAACTCAGTGATGGCTCCACAAACAGAGAGAAGAGAGGCTTTACAGTATGTAATCAGTTAAATTGTCAGTGGATATTAACAATCTGAACTCCTCTGTAATGTGACTTCTTTATTGTGTTTCAAATTTCATTAAATGGCAATATACAGTATGAGCCTGAATAATTAAACAAATACAAGCCCAGAGATCCAAGAACGTGGCGTTTATGACACCCAATGAAAACATTATTAAAAGAGGTGATTCCTGTTGAAAGAAGCTAAAAATCAAGCCGTGTCACGTCGCTGTAAGTGAGAAAAGAGGGAAAGGACAGAGCAGCTAGGATGAAGGAACGAGGAGTGGAAAGATTATGCCTGACAGACAGATAAGAGGAAGGGAGAGCGGCCATGATGAGGAGCGAAGAAAGGTCAGGGACGGACAAGTAAGGGACGGGGCAGGGAAGGAAGCTGGGGCAATAATGACTGGGTGATGACAGACTGTGGCAGATAACTGTGATTGGAGGGAAGACGGGGTGGAGGACAGAGGCAGAAAAATAAGCAAGGGGAGGAAAGTAGCAGATAGAGGTGCGAGAAGGGAGAATCAGAGGATGGGAGGTAGGACCCCAATGCGTACAAGATGAAGAGGATTAAGGGATTGCAGACATCAAGGAGGGGAAGAAAGATGTGTGGGGGAAGAAGAATGACTGATTGAAGATGGGAGGAGGCAAAGGAGTGGTGGAGGAGGCAACCAAGCTGTAGAGAAAGCGGTGGCGACGCATGAAGAGGCCTGCCAGACCCAGATAGCACGCAGGGATGGCAGGAGAAAACACGCAACAGAAGTCTTGAGGACTTCAGGATATCTCAGGTTTTTAATTCTCCCCTCAGACGCCTTAAAGATTTCCCCCGGTGGGACCAATCGTGCCGACATAATGTGAGAAGATTCACACAGGTTTGAGCGCAGTGGATCACGCTTGACTAGCTCCCTCGCTGACAGAACTATATGGAAGGATGGCAGCGACGTTCAAGCCAATTAGAGGAGCCCTGAGCCAGTTTTTAGTGCGAGATAAAGCTGAGCTCGGCCTCCGCTGGCAGATTGGGTGATGGATCGCAGACGACACACACACACTCACACACACGCACAGATCACACTCAACATGAAGTGAGAAGGCTAGTGGGTCTCCATCTGGACTGATCTGTGGCTATCTTTCTTCTTCTCTCGCTCCATCTTTTTTTTTTTATGCCTCCGCGCACACAGCGATGTTCTCCGTCTCAGTCCAAATTTGGCTGGAGCTTGGCCCGGCTCCCTGTTTAATAAAACGAAGGAGCAGAACCGCAGGATGGATGAATGGTTGGATGAAGGGACGAGTGCGTAGGTGGGCGGGCGGGTGGGTGTGTGTGTGTGAGACATCCTCAGGTTTTAATATGTGCTCTCTCTCTCTCATATCCTTGCTTGTTTTAATATGAATAGCTACTTGTGGAAGGGAATGAATTCATAGCCAAGCACTATAGCATTATTGGCTGCAGCGTTGAGTGGCAGCCTCCATATGTGCCGGAGCAGCTTTGCAGAGAACATAATAATAAATCTCCTGCGAGAGGTGGCAAATAAAAACAACAGGGATAAAAGTACATCATCATAACCTGGTTCTCTGCAAAATCACCTCCAACACCCCCTTCTCCTTTGTGCCTTTCTGCATTCTCTCAAATTTCCCTGCACTCTCTTCATCTTCACCTTTCACTTCTTTCTTTTTTTCTCGTTCGCCCTAACAAGTGCACGGATTCATCTTCCCAACGCTCTTTAAGATACCTCTCCTTCCCAAGGGGGGAGATGAAGCAGCACGGTGCTTTTCATCTGCCCCTCCCCTTCATATTTATTCGCCCCCTCTTCCTCTTCCTCCTCGGCAGGTGTCAATCAGCCATCGCTTGTCCCCTCTGTAAGACATGACGACTACAAAGAAAAATATGTCTTGCATCAGTTAAAAAAAATAAGCAGCCCAGAAATTATTTCTCCGTCCTTGTTTGTAAATGTAGTTTTATCTCCAGCCGTGCTCGCCGTGCTGACAATCAGCTGAGCTCAAACGTGAAAGTCGAAGAATATTTCCAGGTTTGTTTCTGATAATAATGTGACACATTTGATTATTTTCACCGATTCCTCCGGAGAAGAAGTCATATTATATTTTCCACGCTCCACCAAGTCAGAAAAACAACAACTTCATAATGCTCCAGAAATAACATGACCAGTGCTCACCTCGTGTGCCTCACCCAGAGCTCACATTTGAGTTTGAAGATTGCCTGAAAAGGAGAAAAAAGCTCTTTAGAAGTGATCTCACAGGAAGCTGGTTGAAACGCATTACTTGTATTTTATAATTCATCTGCACTTCATTTGTACTGTTGCTTTTCTCGGGCACTTCAGTAATTAACTTGATGCAGAGATTCATCCACACCTTCTAGTTCAGGAGAGGCCGTTTTCACATTAGACCTGTGATTGCCGGAGCACGATTCCTCCCCTCTCCCCATCCCCCCGCAAGTCTGCGTTCACATTAGCAACATCGATCCGTGCCCGAGTAGGCTTACAGCAGGTGGCAGTATGACCATAGTAACCATTTCAACCACTCGTGGGCTGAGTCCTTCCTGCTAACTGTGGATGTTTTTGTTATTTCTAAGATTCCAACAGCGACCCTCTTCCTACTTCCACATCTATCGTGCAGCTCAGAGGATGAAACGGCCCACGCCGGGCTGATACGATGTTTTTTGAAGCAACGAGATCCGTTTAGAATTACGTCATATAGCGGTCCACTTCCTTGTTTGAGAACGGTTGCATTCACATCTCCCGGGTACTCTCGAGTACACATGTATCATCCATCTCTTCACGCTGACTCAGGCACGGTACCCGAGTACGGTCAATTGTGTTCACACTGATCAAATGAGCTGGACTTTGGGGTCAAGTGTATTTGGATCCGGGCCTAGGTCACCCATACCTAACAAACAGAAAGTGCATTGTGTTATCAGAGCTTTGAAACAAGCTAGCTAAACGTATTCTTCTCATTGGCTTTCTTGGAAAACATGCGCACAACTTCATATTTTATAAGCCTCAAATCTCAGATGCTGAAGGAGAAAACTCGCTCAACTCCCTTTCAACGTAAAACAACTGGGTGCTGAATCCTGACAAATTCACAAACAAGAAAAACAATTAGGACAGCACTCCTAAATAGTATTATGTTTGGCAATTAAAATACAATTTTTGGAGTGCTGCCCTAATCGTTTTTCTTGCTTCTCAAATCTCAGACAACATATCGTTGGAGCTTCAGTGAGGACAGTTTGTTCGCTCTCCTGCGAGACCTACCGTTGAAAATGTTTCAAAGTTCAAGTGTGATACTGAGTGACGCTCAGTTGCATCATTTTGCTAAATGTTTGGAATCCTTTATCACATTGTCATAATGAATTCATCCTGTCTCCTCTTCTTTCATTCAAATGAATGAAATCTGCTGTAAAGATGTAGGTGTTGGAAAAGCTGCTGTGACCGATCCCTTCCAGTCGAGAATGCTTTTATTCTGATTGCCAAGTAAACGCCCAAAGTAGTCACTATACCGTAAGAAGAAATCAACAAGTCAAAGGATGGATTGTTTTGTTTACAGTTTGTCATTGGCTTGAGATGCTTCAATAATGGAAGAAAAAGGAAGCAGTGAACCTGGGGGCCGTGCATTTTTACATCTCCTCCTGCTTTAATTAAAGCAGGGACTTCAGAGGGACACACAAAAGAGGGCTCATATCTGCACACCCACGCAAAAAAAAACACACACACACGTGCTCTGACACACGCACACACCTTTGACAGCATAATAATTGAGCCCACATCTCATGAATCTGGGTCACAGGAACGCGCGGTGTACACATCCTTTGATGTGTCATTAGGCTTCTCGATTTTCCTCGAATGCAGCGCTATTCAGGAAGGGAAAACATTTCAGGTTGGCCAAGTCATAGCAGGAGAATAATTTGGCACCGGTGAGGGGTTATTATCGGTTTGCACAGGATTCTGGATGTGATACAATATTCACATTGGATCCAAATCTCCCCAAACGCCTGCACCGCTTTATAGTTTTTAATCTATATTCATTAAGGAATGCTAACAAGTGTTGTTCTCTTTTATTCAATCCATCTCTTCCTTCATACATTGTAATAAGCATCATTTTAACCTGCACGATTAAAGTACTGATTATGCACTCGCGCGCACACACACACACACACAACAAAGCAGATTTCTCTAATCTCTGCTCCTTTCTTCCCGTTGTAATCAAACATCTTCATTCATAATTGAAGTGGCGAAAGCAGAAAAAGACGAGGAAATTGAGACAAAGTCCGCCGGGTATCATCGTGATTATGAATGCTGTGGTACTGCCCCGATGTGTCTGTATCTGTGTGTACTTCCCACAGTGTAGCTTACGAAAACACAGAACGCCAGATGAACTTCCTGCTCCGAGCGCGGTCTCTCAGCCCTGAACGGTCCATCATGCGTGTGAAAATTTTTTGTTATGATGATGAGAGGACTCGGCGATGAGAAATGAATTGGTATTATACTGGAATCAATCGGGTAAACACTCATAATTGCCAATTTAATTGCAAACAGAAGAGGAGACGTTAACAAAAAAGACATTAACTCAAGTGCCTGAATTTTTTCGACTTTGCCCTGTCGCATCAAATTAGTTTAATGACTTTTTTTTTTGCAGGGAATCTATTTTTTTCAATATATTACATTGTGCCATCTCCCTGTTTAATGTCATTTATATGATGATTTGGGTTTTTTATTCGTGGAAATGACTGAATCTATTAGCAGAGTAGGGGGGGAACTCAACAGCGGCCTGCTTGAATCTGCCTGTCGAGGCTTCCTAAGATAATACATCTCCTACCAGGGTGAGCACACACACACACACACTCACAAACACACACACACCTCGTCAGAGATGAAAAGATACTGTTGCTGCTTTATCCGCGCTTGGCCGCTGCTCAGCCCATGATGGCAACTTAACCACCCACTGTATCTGCAGCGAAGGTAACACTGGAAAGCAATAACACTGATATCCAAGGTTAAAGGTGCCAGATTTTGACAAGCTATGTCATCATTATCAGCCTGTTCTGTGCGTGTGTGTGTGTGTGTGTGTGTGTGTGTGTGTGTGTGTGTGTGTGTGTGTGTATGTCGAGGTAGAAACACGGGGGGCTTAAGGTATTCCTTTCACAAATCCTCCCCTGAGATGCAGCACGCACAGAAAGTGTGAAACTGGCTGTGTGATAAAAGGTGTTAGCTTTAGGTTTTCTTCTAAATCTGCCTAAAGGGCAAATATACTCCATGATTTCAGCTGCAAGTCAAACCCTGCAATCCTAACATAGCCAGGGGAAACAACAGCCTCCGCCATAATGAGGCTCGGGCACAATAAGCCCTCAGAATCTGAATTGCGTTTCACCCCTCTCCTCCTCTGCCCACAAGATTCATTTCACAAATGCAACTCTAAAGAGAGCAAAAGGGCTGCACAAGGGAAGAAAAAAAGCATCCATCACTCTGCGGCTCTATCAAATCCATCTGCCGGGGTGTATTATTTGAGACATACTCCTTATCCTCTCTTTTCAAGTGCGCCTCTTTGCATCTTTTTTTTGTATGACCAGGTCGTCAAAGGATCAAAGCGCTGGCGGAGCGGCAAACCAGGGACTGTTTAACATCTTAACAGGTAGAGAAAAGGATATGTAGCCCGGCGGAAGGCTTGTCTGGCAGAGCAGAATAGGATGGGCGGTGTGAGGAGAGAAGAGAGGCGGTGTTATCTGAGAGCTGAGCGGGCTGTACAGGTGCTACAGGGAGTATTGTAATATCAATTACCATGTGAATGTTCTGCATTATTGCATAATTATTCAGGAAAGAACATTGTCAAGAGGACTGACAGTCTCTCACATTCTGTTTTGTGTTGTATAATCTCGTTGAATGCACACACGGAGAACAAGTTTTCACCTGTCATTTTTCTTGTAACCTGAATGAAAAGACGAGGAGAGATGCAGAATCATCGCCCGTTGCTGCCTGTGATTGTTGGATCTATGGGAAATGTGAAATGCTGCACATACTTTCACACCTTTGTCAGCAGTCTGTGATAGAAGCACAAACGCTCTCACACAGTCAAAGAGAATTTGTGAAGAGAAACCCTTCTGTTAAAGTCGCTAGAAATGCTTAGCCCAGAGTGAGGTAGCTTCTATTTCTGGGACTATTTTAGGATCAGGATGACAAGGTATGATGTCGACATATTCAAACCCTAGCAGCAATGGAAAAGCAAAAATATGACTCCATCAATGCCCAGCATAGACTAAAGTACTTTTAAAAGACTTTCAGAAGGCTTAAGTTTAACACACCTACAATCTGTGAAAACCTGAGACCACTTTTCAGACTGCAAAAGTGCTGTAACTAAGCATTTATATTGATTCTGCGACAAAGTGATATTGGTTTCCCAGTCTGTGAATTTATTGGGTTTTGGCCGGGAGCTCCACATACACACAGTCAGACATGCACACACAAACACACAACGCTGCGCTCCCCCGCTGGATCCGCTGAAACCGTCTCGCCTCTGTTACTACTTCCAAAGGCGGTATAGAGGGAGGATCACTTTGTCCCCCCCCCGCCCTTTATGCCTCCACGACATTCAGATTAAAGACGACACGTCTTTCGGGCTAAACTTTAATATTTAACAAAGACTGGGCATCTTGAAAAAACACTTTTTTTTAGAAGACTTTGATTATATTCCTGTTAAAAATGTTTCTAGAGGTAGCTTTTGACCACTGTTGACCTGGAGTGTGCAGGGGTTTGTGTTATTGGCATTGATATAGGCCATGGCCTTAGCTGGGTTAGCATTGGGAGCTAGCAGGCTGCTAGCAAACATTGCCCCCTGCTAAATTCTTTAGCAATTCATTGCAGCAACCAGCACTAATTTAGCAGAGTTTCCTGGGAAAAAGTGAGTGCTCCTTGTGGGATCTTCTCTGAGACTCCAAAAGTAATATGGGAGGCAGGACCTTTAATTATCCTGCTTTTCACCTATAAACCATTTTCCAGTTTGGGCCTAGGAGGAAGACACCCTTTCTTATTCTAAGAGCAGTCTACAGACTGGTTAAGCTTATGGTCATAATTTAGATACTGACTCACTGACTCGGGGACTCATGCTGCTATAGGCTTAAATTACACGGGAATTAGATACACCAAGCTCTTCAAATGACTCCTTATTGCTTGCAACTTATTTGGTTCTGCCTGAGGTGTCGGCCTCTTCAAAGAAAGTTTTCTTTCCCATCTGTCAAGTGCTTGCACAAGAATTTAGACCTAAAAAGACCTTAAAATGTAGAAAAATTGCAGGAAAACGCAAGAAAATATCACTACTGTATATGAGGTTATTAGAGGTTAACTCACATTAAGGTCACATTTAGCAGACTTTACTCGTTGCAAAGCACAACTGATCAAACATGGAACACTTTCAAACGATGAAGGGATTATTCTGCTTGAAATGCAGTAAACAGATTTCATTGAAGAATAACCTCTGCTCCATACAAACACATATTCAAAATGTTCCTTCTTCCATCAATCTCACTCTCTGCCTCAAGTTCTCCTCCCTCCTGTCTCTAAATCCCTTTTTCCCCCACCCTGCCTCTTTGTGTTTCCACGTCTTTCTTTATCGTCCCCTTTTTAAAAAGGGCCGATTCCTCCTCCTTTGTTAATGTGACAAATCTACTCTAATGACTCTGCAGTGGCTCTAGGCGTCTCGCGCTGAAGAAACGAACCCCCTTTTCTTCAGACCCTTCAGTTACTCCCGCACATTATTCCACCCTCTCTATAGTCTTTTCAAGTCTATCTGAAATTTTTTGACAAACTCGTCCTGTGAAAAACAAAATGAAAAGATTGCCTTGCTCTCATTCATTCTCCTCCCCACCAGCACCTCCCTTCGTCGCCGCCGCCGCCGCCACCGCCGCCCCTTCCTACAATGACAGACTTTGTGCATCACAGGCTGCTGTCACGTTGATGTTTCTGTCATAAAACAAGCATGCTACACAAGCTATTGTGACATTCATGTTTGACACTTGAAACTCTTTGAGAAGCTCATCCCTCTCAAGTTGTAGCTCTTTTATAGGTGCTTCTTTTGCTTTTTGGCTCTTTTTATTTTCTGCACTGCTTCCGGAGGCTATATTGAGTTTAGTCTGTCTCTGAGGGGTTGAACAGTTGGCCAAAACATTCTCATTCTTTGTCAACTCACTCCTACCACCTCTCCATTTCTACATGGCAATATATGCATCACTGCCATGGCAACAATAGCCTCCCTCTGCACACGAAAAATGGAGAAGGGAAGGGAAGATCTTGGCATGAATCTAAGTTAGTCAACATCTTAGAGAGAGAGAGAGTAAGATGAAGAGGTGTATATTTGGGGGTCTCTTTTTTTTCCTGCCATCATTCTCTGCATGGATGTGGCTACATATATTTTAAAATATATAAGGAAGAGGGGGAAGGAAAGAAGAAGGAAGATCTTTTCCTCCTTTCTCTTTTCCAGTCCGGGGTGGCTGTGCATGGTGTTTGATGCCTGCGATAAGACTCTGTCTGTGGCTAATGAGGAAAGCGCGAGGCACGCTCATTAAACTGTGTGTACACGCGTGCATGTGTGTGCGAGAGTGTGAACAAACTGCGAGTGAGAGCGGGGAGAAACTCATTAGAATTCTCCCTTTCTCAAAGGCCAAGTTAGTGAGGAGAATGGATCCGTGGCCAAGAAGCCTGTTGCACCCTTTGTCAGCATGGAAATATAAAAAGTCACACATTCATGAATACATATATAAAGGAGGTCCAGCCTATCGGGAGTGGTGCTACATTTTTGCAATACAGTTTCCAATCGTTTCTATTCTATTTACGTCTCAACAGACCACATATATAACATAACCATGCTATGCTACCATGGAGGTAGTTTGTTCCTTCTCTGTACTATGACTCACAGAATCAACTCCTCTACCAATGGCATCCAACACCTTCACATACCTACGCGTTTGTACCGGACAAAGATTGAACACGTGGTCAGTGTTAAATGTGAAATGCTGGCTGTTTGGAAAGGTTAACATACCAAAACTAATTGGATGGTTTCTAAATATATATGTGGTTTGGGTTCAAATACTTACACTGGTTACATTATGTGGCAGGCAGGGTTGGTCATTTTCGAAAAACTAGCATGATTTTGAAAGTAGCATTCCCTCAGTGCTCCTTCTGCACCCACCCCCCTCCCCTCTGTGCTCCCTCAAAAGCCACGCCCCTCACTTACATGAACGAGCGCCGTTGGTCCAGAAGCGGACCTCAGCTCATGGTCTGAGTTCGGGCTTGTGCATGCATGGGGTAGAGAACGAGCAGGGAGACGGGAGGTGTGATTGGTTCATCAGATTGGTACCTCGTGGCAGACATTGGTTGAAGTTTTTACAGGCTTACAACTGCTACAGATGACGGATTTTCTTTGTTCCTTTTTCAGAGCACATGAGTTATTAATTTCTGTCAGGACCTAAAGACAATTTCAACCAAAATCTTAAAATGTGTATCTGGAGAAAATGACCAACCCTGCCTTTAAATGGAGTTGGTTTGGTTAGTTTTAGGTACCAACATTATTTGGTATAGTTGAGGAAAAAGTGTGATTTAGACAAGTTGAATGTATTAAAATAAAATGTGTGAGGGAGTCAAGTTATGATACAAAGCTTCTCTGATGAACATTGAAGTGTTTGCAAGCTTGAGGTTGAGTACTGTAGTTGCTTCCTTGGGGATCCAAATAAATGAATAAAAAGATGAAAGCCATTAAAGGAAATTGATACTGATAGTTGGTTTCAAATGGTTCAAGAATCCTTTGATTTGAGTTGAATTTTTTGAAATCCTATATCGCCCTAAAGTGACATCACTAAGGGTAATTTTCACTCAGGCTTTCTCCTTTATATTCACCATAATTATCAAAATATAAACATGCATTGCAGTTATAATAAGCCGTTGCACTATGTGGCTTTACTTTAAATGAGGATAGATTCCCAAACCATTCTGATTATTATTGCTTTCATGAGGTGGAACAAGCCTCAAACTAAACATTTTACATTTTCATGTCTCATTCAAAGTCCCCATTAAGACCAACCAGCATCTTTATACATCAAAATGTCTTATTAGAATCAATCTGATGGGAACAAACAGTTCAGCGTGTTGGTACTTCTGCTTGTTTGCCATCCTAATTGGCACAAGATTCATTTGGATCCCTTTTAGCAGAATGAAGACAAGCAAGCAGGAGGAAACAGAAAAGCTCTGAAAAATACAGCTTTCAGGAAGTCTAATGTGGAGAAGCTAAAGAATGCAGTCGTGTTCATTGTAGTTTTGGAGCAGTTATGTTTGAGGGTTGAGCTGGGCATAGTTTGGTTAACGTTACATTTCTGGGCTTGTTGGGTATCAAACCCATGAGTTCTATGTAGAACTAAAACCAATTATCAATATCAAAATGTTCCATTAGCGGCCCCTCTAGTACGATCATTTTAATAATGAAGTGTTTATATGATTAGCAGACAGGACCTTATTAAAGTTTCCTGGGTATAACCATTTCCCTCGGCTTGTAAGCTCACTGGCAATGTTGCTAATTAGCAAGCTACTAAGCTCGCAGAGAAAAAAAGCATAATTTATATTCTCACTACTGAGAGAAAACGTTTGCAAAAGGATTTTGGATTGCTGTTTACATATCTTTAAACCTTTAATCAACTTCTTTTTTTGCTGTTTCCTCATAGGTCAGTAGAGTCAATGAGCTGCTTTCTGCTAGCCAAAGTTGAAGTCATTGACAGCATCATCATGCAGCATGCAAAACCACAGACAGTGATTGTGGGAAAGGGTTTTAAAATGCAGCAAATACAAAATACTGGGAAATGAAGCACACCTCCTTATCCTCAATGTGAATGAATTTGTGAACCCCTTCCCCATCCTTACTGTTCTCAACCTCCACTTCCTGTCACTGATGCCGTTTAATTGCGACGGTTTCTCAGTGTTGTGCTCGCTGCTTCCAAACAAAGCGTCTTCTTCAGCTGCCGTAATGAGCCGTGCTTATTCCACTGAGAGCTGAGCTCCTTCTCTACCTGGTGACTCCGACACCGTCTACCTCTGAACCCTCTCCCACTCCGCCCAACACTTCAGAGCAACGCGCTGAGTAAATAAGCTTTGAGGTTTTTATGTCTCAGGGTGCTTTTGTTACTTAATGTAATGTGTATGCATGTGTGTGTGTGTTTGCAGTGGGTTTGTAGAATTAGTTTTACACAACAGAGTCTCATCTAAAGGAGGAAGACTTCAAGAAATCATGGTATTGTATAATAACGGTATAAATAAAGGTTAATAGTGGAGAGTTGTTTTTTTCACCACAAACGTTTCAATTTACATTCTGTCAAGATCCAACCAACAAAGCAGCCACAATCTACACATCTGTCAGACCAGCGACAAACAAACAAGTCTTTCTGTTTCTCTTTTCTAACTCTGCTGTACTCGCTCTGTCCACCAAAAAAGCCTGCTGCATCAACAAGGGTCCCCACAATTCAAGTCCAGGAAAAGATTTCATCTATACACATGACATCCATTAAGATCCATGGAGTAGTTTATCATTTCTGCTGCTACTCCTGATTTTCAGCTCTTTACTAATGTATGTACTCTGACCTTTGGATTTGGACACTCTAGTCAATGCTCCTGTTTCCAGAGCGAGTGCTGTGGTCCGTCTCCAGAGGACCACAAGCTGGAGAAATAAAATGACCAGGACAGGAAGTCAGACAAGGAAATGTACAGCATCCGGTCAATTTCAAAATAAAACACAATCACGATTGTGTTTTACATCACTTCATCAACATTACGTCAAAACTGGCATCAAACGAACAACAAATCATCCTCAGTAAGCCAAAGCAACAAGTTGTTTGCACGTTTTTCTCCTTATTCTCGCTTGATCTTGTAGTTATCCTGTGATGTGTGTACAGCTGCTTATGGATGCACTCGTCAAAGGTGTCAAAATTGGATTCTTCCCCATTTCCTGCATACAAGTTTTTAGTTTTTTTTAACAATTCATATCCCCATTCCCTTCTCCTAAGCATTTTTTAGCATTACAGCAGACAAGGACATACTGTGCATGCGTGCAGAGTTTTTCCTGGCTCAAAAATAAGGCGGTGTTGGTACATTTCCTACCTTGTATATGTGCACATGTACGGTGCAAACTGACTCAACACCTAAACAAGCAAGATTAGGAATTCTAACAATTGTGTCGGCTAATTGAAGAAAGGACTAATCTCTGATTTAAACCTAATTTATTATACAAAACAATGTGCCCTGTTTAAAATTAAAATCATTACAACATAAAAGCTCATTTGTTCATCTCCTCTGGTTAGAGCGAATATGTTCAATTAAGCCTGGGGGGTCTGTGGGGCCGCCCCCAGGAAAGTCTTTGTATTCTGGTGTGCACCAGTTTGACAACAAAAATGTGTTCCCTTGATTTAAAAAAAAAGGAAATGATGTCATGTAAATAAAACATTTGGTACTTCCTGCATGCAGGTCAAATGTCACACTTTAGCAGATTTAAATTATTATCATTCACATTGAGTGTGATTATGAACATGACAGACACTTCAGCTGTATGCTCACCTTACACAATTAGAAAGTAGCCAGATCTGGTGCACTGGATTGATAACAGTACAGCACATCCACCATATCGGTGTACAGCTGTACCTGCAGTTAGACATGACAGATTCACCAGGTGCTGTACTTGGAAGTCTGTGTTCTCCATGAAAACACCCGTCAGACTTTGACGAGGGCCGGTTGCGGTATGAAATGAGGCGGTGGCGGCCACCTCCAGTTTTTGAATGCAGAAACAACCCTGGTGTATAATCAATAAGCCATTTATTCAATTGCAGGATTATTCCTTACAGGGAGATTACTCGAACAAAGACTTACAGCCCTGCTCGAGTAAAGCCTCAAAGTGCCACGGCGCTGCAGCCTCTGTGCTCCAGGAGCTCAATTGAAAAGTGGGATTGTTCTCAGAACAGCAGACTTATATTTTTATTTCTTTTTTGTTAGGGCTTCTTGTGAATTACTTCTATTGAAAACGCAGCACGTTTTCTAAAACACAATATCTGTCTGATTCTGGTAGTCGGCGGGTGAGCTCCGAGATGACATCCCAGCAGACGACTCGTGTTTCAGTTACCAATAATTTTCTACTTGGAGATCGTTCAGGGTTCAGTGATCGCTAAGATATGATGAGAGATTGGGAGCGAGGGAGACGGGGAGGGGTGGAGAATATTGGGAATTTGCCGCAGTTCAAGTTTGTGTCAGAGCCAAACAGTTAGGCTACATTTGGAAAGCGTGGTGCGAGGAGATGTTGTTTATTCTCCAGCAAATGAACGCTCTGCAGGTCGTGCCAAGCGAACATTGTGGGAGGCTTTTTCCTGAGCGAGGTGTCGTCATCGGTTTGTTCATCACACCCATCCGCTTGCAATATTAATAAAGCCGAAATAAATTTTTAACGCACGTTCTCTTCATCATCCTCCCACCTACCTCAGTGTGAGACAATGTGCCAGGGACATACACAACACACACACACACACTAGGCAAGGCCCACACAAGCTTCAGCAAACACTTCATCTTCCACCTTCAGAGGCTTTATTAAAGGAATAATCATCAAAGAGCACAGGCAAAAAGTACCGTCGCACACTCATAACAAAGAAATCTCAGGCTGTGACAGAGTTGTTGACAGCCGCGGCGGTGGCTGCGGTCAGCTGGAGCTCTATTTTTCAAGTGTGTGTGTTTGTGTGATGTTGTAAACTCGACACGCGATGCAAGGTGCTCTCGCACGCTCACCGTGTGGTTTGATTCTCCCCGTCGAGAAGGGTGACCTGGCATTTCGGTGACTTTTAGAGGTGTTACCATGCTGACATATTGCGCTCACTTTTTCCCAGAATGCCCCCCCCCCCTCTCTCTCTCTACCTCACACTCCCCAGGTTGCTTACATCTTTTGTTTTCCGTGTTGTTTACTGCACATCCGACTCTGGTTTGGCTTCTCTGCGTTTTATAAAAGCCTGATTTTAACGCGTTGGTGGTTTTTGCTCCTGTTAGTGTTAATTAATACACGCAGATATCTGTGAGAGTTAAAACCTCTGAGGGATTGTTTTACACCGGTACACTTTAATTAAAATGTTCAGAAGTTACTTGGAATAAAGGCAAATTAATCGTTTTCACTGCTTACACTTTACTTGATGTGAAACCACTGAAGTTTGCAATTTCCTACATTTCTCAATCTATGTTGACATCATCTTGAGAAGTGACAAATGTTCCATTCTGCTTACAGAGAAGTTTAGACGGAGACGTTTTCTTTTTTCCTTAACCTCTTATTTGCTGTGCCGGCACTATGGCAAAATGAAGTTTACATTTTTGAATGGTCAGTTATAAGCTGAAAAAAATGCATTAGTACAAATTCAGTTTAAAAAATGTGTGTTGTTTTGTCATTATGTAATGTTAAACAAGATATACAGGTTAAGTAGAAAGTACGCTTTCATGATATACTCACCGACTTTGTGTTTAATACATTTAGAACAAAACATTTTGACGATATAACTTTGTTGAGATTGAAAGGTTTGGACCACTCTTATGTGGTAACAGTATTTGCACCATAGACTGTATAAAAAAATGGACGTAGTCTGAGTGATGTCATCCATTGGTTTCTGAAGAAGCGTTTAAAAGCCCAACAATGGTGGCCGCCATATTGGAAATACTATCTATCATGACTTTAATTCAAACTAGAAACCTGCAAAGAGGTGGACCTGAGGCAGGCCATAAGCCTCCTGGCAGATAGCTACAACACACCCACTTGGGAGTCAACTCAGCCAGGCCCTAATTATGCATAACTTATTATAATGAACTCTTAGCCTAAATGTCATTGGATGGCCTACCAAAAACCTCACCACCTAACAGTCCTAAAAAAACAAATGAGCTATTTAGACTATACCCATTTTTCGTACCACTCAGTAAACGTGTTCATTTCTGCTGTAAAAAAAAACATTTTTAATACAGGACTTAATGGGGATTGTTTGGCTTTCGCAGCCAGCCTCAAGTGGCCAATCGAGGAACTGCATTTTCATTTGCACTTTTGCATCGCCTTAAAGGCAGGGTTGGTAATTTTTCGAAAACTAACATGATTTTAAAAGTAGCATTCCCTCAGTACTCCCTCTACACCCACCCCCTCCCCTCGGTGCTCCCTCTAAAGCCACGCCCCTCACTTACATGCACGAGCGCCGTTGCTCCAGAAGCGGACCTCAGCTCATCTCTTGCATTGTGTAGAAACTACGTCGTCTCATGTCTCATTCAGCGGTAAGTAAACTCACAGTATAAACTCCGTCATCTGTGACGCGCTTTGAGTGTGGGCTAGAGCACGCAAGAGGTAGAGAGCGAGCAGGGAGACAGGGAGGCGTGATTGGTTCATCAGATTGGTATCTCGTGGCAGACATTGGTCGAAGTTTTTACAGGCTTATAACTGCTACAGATGACAGATTTTCTTTGTTCCTTTCTCAGAGCACATGAGTTATTAATTTCTGTCAGGACCTAAAGACAATTTCAACCAAAATCTTAAAAAGTGGATCTGGAGGAAATTAACAACCCTGCCTTTAAGTTCTCAACACCAGAGTGAGCTGCTTGAATATGAACTTAACATATTATGTACCTGATTTGAGAAACAGCACACAATGCCTACACTATCTCGCAGCACTGCTTTCCAGATTCATTTTTTTAGCCTTGCTGCATAACATCTTCAGTTACATCATGAGGAAACAAAAAAAACGTAACTCTCAGAACTGAAAAGGTTGGAGACAGAATGCAAGACCACACTCACCAGAAAAATAGAGAATATGTCACGTGCTTTCTGAAGGTCTTACTTTACTGAGACAGGTCATCGCTCATCATTTAGAGCTATTAGTACATACGCAGTCAAAAAGCTAGATCATATTATGTTTCATTAAGCCACTACAGCTCCTGATGTATCACTTTCCAAAGAAATTGTTTCCTGAGTGCAGGAGCATTTGCTTAAAGCCAAGCCGAGAGGAGACATAAAAGTGATTTCCTCACTGCACTCCTAATTACTTGTCTTTTTCTATCTCTAAAAATAAGTTCATTTTTCATCAGGCATATTTTTCCTTAACTCACCGCCACCCTGCCAAACCGTCTGTGTCACTCATTATTTTGATCATAGATATTTAGCAAAGGAAAAAATGAGAGAGAGAAAAAATGATATCTTCCAATTATCTGTACTGACGGTCTTCGCCGAGCTGTTGACCTCAACCTCCTTGCATCTCGGCAATTTAATTTAACCCCGGCTGTGTGTTGTACGTGCTAATTAGAACGCTTTTTTTCAAAGAGAAGCTCACACCAGGAGCGCCAGAGAGAAAGAGACGGAGATAGAGATAAACACCTCCACATGAGGAAGATATAATAGCTGTAAGTGTTTTAAAAAGAAAATCTAAAAAGATCCACAGCGAGCTGCGTATGAAAGAGAAAACATGAGGAAGCCAGGACGTAAAATATTCCTTCCAGTCATGTTGCAGTGATTAAAAAAGATGACTCACCTTTTTCGTGTTACGATGACCTCCGTTGTTTATCATTATTTAACAAACCTCTGTTAGCGTTGCTACAAAATGTGTTTAACCATTCTGTTTTTAACAAAGGGCTAGATGATGTGTTCTCAATATGGGATCACGTTAAAGTGCAAGTCCA